>JAAMXV010000684.1:0-110916 GCA_019693495.1 Axilococcus clingmanii | reverse complement strand
GGGGTGGGGCCTCCCAAAGCATTCACCTGAGCAAGGGCCTGCAAGGACTGTAGGGTAGCCTCTTGTTGTGTCAAAGCGGGACTGGGTGACATCCGCCCAGCTCCTAATGACATCTGACTCAAAGCTTGGAGCATGCCTGCAGATAAGCCTGCGCTCGCTGCCCTATCCATACCCCCATCAAGCCCTAAGACTGGTCCTGGTGACGCTGCGTGTTGCCGAAGCAAATGTGCCGCCAACTCTCCGTTGACATGAGCATTACTGACTTGGCCCAATTCATTATAGATAGTTTGTCCTTCCAGAGGAGGTGGCAGTTTCTTAGCATTGCCACTAGCAATTTGACTGCGATAAAAACGCGCATAATCTTCATCCAACCTGATGTCGACGGGAAGTGCCCCCATTCTATGATCGTTTCCAGTTCCATTCAAATGAGCCTGTTGACATCATTTAAAGAGAAGCCTAGTTAGCTGAGCAGTGCTGACGGGCAAAACGGCTCGAGTGAACAACATCGCATGCACTTACCAATTGGGCCCAACGCTCATCCAGCTGGGGAGGCGCGGAGATTGCTCTACTGGGTATATCTAGCTCCTCCAGTAAAGTAGATACATTTTGGTTAATGTCTTGCCTGTAATAGAGACCAACAGTGAGTCAAGGCCGACGGCTACCAGAATGGCTAATGACAAAGTATGCCATACAGAGCAACTGGTCATTATAAAACTTACCAATTAGGCCCTTCAGCCCGTCCGCTAAACATTGAACGCCTTATTCCTTCGTTTTCATACAACAGCAGTCCAGTCTCTACGATTGAAAAACTGCTATTCTATGCTCTACTATCGTAGGCGGCTGCTGACGAAAACCAACGAGTAATTTAGTACATCATTTTTAAAGTACAAGAAATGAAAGAAACAATAGCTCAGCCGCGGCATGTTACAAGTCTTCAATTGAAGTCTCAGTCCGACCCTCTTTCATCTTCAGGGGTTCAGAAACTCACATTGCAGTTAGTCAGGCATATAACAGTATACTTGGAGAAAGAGTCCTGCAGTGCACGCACTGATTGTTGGCATTACTATAAGGTTTATATCAAATGTGCCTTTTTTAAAATAAAATGACGAATGATGTATACCAGCGGGGACATTTCTGTTGTACACCCTCATCTGCAGGCTGGAGGGCAGTATTGTATTTGTCTGTACCATGTAATTAATGTATGAAGGTGCAGTGGAACTGTAGTATAGATGTACAACGTCTTTTGTAGCTGCCCCCAACAAGCACATTTGTAAATGCTGCTTCATCCACAAAACTTCAGAAGGAAAGAATGGCTATATCAATTCAAGACGTCCTCATTATAGAGTGGTAACTACATACCGCATTGCCCAGACCTTGTAGGCTTCTAAAGGATATCTTTATAGAGCGAAACACAGTACATTTGCAAAGTCTTTTAAAGAGTCGCTTATTATCATGGTTGAGCTTTGTAGACGTTTAATTGAACAGTTCGTAGTGTGATGCCGTGATCTGATCCAAAGAATGCACAGAAAGGCCGGACTTGCTGCACTGCAGCAAGAACAGAAAATGAAGGCTCGTATGAAAGAACTAGGACAACAAGTTCAGAGGAATAAAGTCGAAGCCATGAAGGCGCAGATGGCTGCCTTCAAGGAACACCTCGAAGACTTTGCTTTGAAGTACAGAGAAGACATCAAGCATGACCCCCTCTTCAGAAGCCAGTTTCATCAGATGTGTGCAAACGTAGGTGTAGACCCTTTAGCATCCAATAAGAACAAGTGGACCCAACTGCTTGCCATTGGAGATTTTTATTTTGAGTTGGGAGTCGAAGTCGTGGAGGCATGCATGGCATTGCGAAGTGACCCTCAGGAGGCAGGCGGACTGGTCAGGCTGTCCACAATGCTTGAAAGAGTGAATTTAAAACGTGGCTCGAGGGCTGATCGAGCAAATTGTGAGGACATTATGATAGCAATTAGAAAACTCAAAGCATTAGGAGGTGGTTGGGCCCTCGTTACTATCGGCACGGAGCAGTTTGTGAGGTGCGTTCCGAGCGAATTAAGTACAGATGGTAATTTGTTGTTAGAGATAGCTCAGAAGTGTGGAGGTGTCTTTTCTAAAGCACAGGCTGCCTCACGCTGTGGCTGGACAGACTTGCGAATAAGTGAAGCATTACATGTGCTGTCGAGAGAGGGTCTGGTCCTCATCGACGATCCTGGTCAGGGTTCTGGAGAACCGAGGCTCTACTGGTTCCCAGCATTTGGAATGGAGACCTCTGTTGAAAATTACTTGGCCAAGAAACAGAGCTCATAAGCTGTTTTCACCAATGACAACCCTAAAATCATCAAATCCATTCACTGGATCTATCATACCCTCATTTATCATAGCCTGTCTTTCCAGAATAGATTCCAAAAGTTCCTTAGCATCAGGGTCCAGTTGTTCGTATGGTACTACTGGTTCATCCGCATCAACTGCATCCTGCAGCAACTGGTGATAAGACCGCTCTTCACTGCCTTCAAACAGTGATTTCCACCAAGAACCATCCTGCTTCGGAAGGATGAGGTGCAAATCCGTATCTTCTAAGCACCAATACAATTCGCTTTGTTTTATTGGTTTGAACAAGGAGCAATTTAAAATAGTACCATACCAATTGAGTTGGATTGTGAGGGACATTGAGTTTCGAACATCAATTTTAACTTCCGAAGCTCTGGTGCCCCGAGGGATGACGACCCAAAGATTGACGTCGGTGGACGTCTGCACCCAGCGGACTTTTTGACTTTCCTCGATGTTCATCCACTCGCTCCGCGCCTGTCTTGTGACCGTGGAGATGGCATGTGTGGAATCAAAGATATCGTTCAAATCTTCAATAGTGTCGTCTCCTTGTTCTTCTTCTTCATCATCATCATCCCCATCAGCAGCAGCAACAGGATGATGCAGACTGCTCTCTTTTTCTTTTTGTGGTTCTGATCCTCTCCTCTGGTGTCGGTCTTCCTTCACTTCTAGAATGTCTTCATGCAGCTCTGTGATAACTGCTCCACTGGGGTACGTTGACGTATGACACTTCTCTGAACGTGGCACCGCCACTACTGTCCTTGGACTGCCAATCGCAGCCGATGATGGCCCCAAAAAGCCCTTTCTGAGTGCAGACAACTCATCTGCCCCCTCTGCTCTCTTAGACTGACTCAGTTTCAGGAGTACCTGCCTGCCAATCGCATCCCACACCAGTCCCTTTGGACATTGAGTAGGTCGTAATCCTTGAACCCTTTGTGCCCTCTCCAAACAGAGCCTGATGTAATGAATACAATGGAGCTGATGATCGTCATCAGACAAAACATGCTGCCTTCTCCATACATCACTACACAATGATGCCAATTGCTCAAAATCTTCCCCAGAACAGGTATCTACCACCCCGCACAATGTATCCAATACTTTCAGTACTGCGGCATTATCGTGCGATGAGTACCTCACAAAGCCAACGAGCGAATGAAGGCGGCCTCCCTGGCCACAGTTTGAAATGGCTTCCTCCATGGCGGATGGACACTGCTCCATTACATTGGCTGCAATGTGCTGACCAAGAGTGACTATGACTTCCGTAGTGTACATACCCAAACTTTCACACATGCCCAGAATATCATTCCTATAGAGTATCGTACAAGCAGTGGTCGGAGTGCCGCCACCACATGGGGTGGCAATTTGAAGAATTAATCTCAAAGAAGCCTCTAACAAGGTAGGCTGTCCTCCTTCTCTGTGAGCATGGACCTTGGGAAGGCCTTCCAATCTATCATCATCTCCCAGTGAGAGCTCAGCCAGAAAATCTCCCGCAGGGTTGTCTTTAAAATCAGCAGCAAATGGTCTTTTGGTGTAAGCTCTCGGAAGGCCGTCTGGCCCCAGAACAGGAGCTGTTTTCTTGGGTGAGTTACCATGCAGTCTTTTGACAAAGCCCAGAAGCATGGGTATGAGGGGTCCTGGTTTTACTTTGTTGGTTTTAGAGTCCCAGCAGGTCATCTCAGATGTCAATAAAGACTTGGACTGTAGCATTAATGTGCCCACCGCCTGGACAATCGAATGTTGCATAGACACTACGCGTTCATTGAAAACTGCCATGCGTTTATGCTTCAAAGCTTGTAAAGCGCTTGCCTCATCCTGCTGCAGCACTTGTGATTGCTGGTGATCTGGTGCCTCTTGATCAGGTCCACCATACCCTTGATGAGAGGCGATTTCGTCAGTTTTGCTGCCCACCCTGTTTCCAGCCTTGTCGCTGTGATCTTCCAATATGTTTAATGATGCCAACAACGCCCTGATAGGTTGGCATGGGAGGGTTTCGACTCCGTCACTTGCTGCAACGATCAATTGAGACAGCCTTTGAACTGTCAATGGCGTCCACTTGACTATGATTTCAGGGTTTTCAAACGCAGCAAAAAGTAAGCCAAGGAGAGAATCTGACCTGGATGAAGATGATGATGATGACGATGATGATTTGTGTCCTATTCTGTGGTGAGGCAGGAATTGCTCTCGCACCCAAGCATCTTTAGAAGCTGCCCATAATAACAATTCTGCAGCAATCTCCTGGTCACCATCGACGGCATTCGTTACAGCACTCATCAGCCGATGATAGACCACGGGAGGCCAGACCAACATATCATTTTCGATACTGAGAGCTTTCAATACATTTATTGCTAATTGAGTATATGGTTTGGATGACAGCATGGCCAATATGAGAGGATAACCATTCCGTTCTTGAAAGGTCTTGAGTCTCTGTGCTTTCAACAATGGTAATGCTTCTTGGTCTCCAAGCACCTTGTCCAGCTGTCGCAATGCATAGTCCACATCAGCATCTGGAGATCCATCTATGTCATCCTCTAGAATGCTAATAAGATCTGATATCAAGTCGTCATCAGGCCCAGCTACTTGTGTCAGTTTGAATTGTGCACTGGCATGGCCCAGAGTACTTTGGAATTGACCGATGCTGTCCTTGCTGTCAAGACAAACTTCTAAGTGTTGAAGGGCTTTGTCAGGATTGGATTGAATCAGATATGATAAGGCAGCTCTAAAGTGTGCCTTGATATTTGTTTGGTCCATCTCCAAAGCAACCTCTGCATCTTCTGCAGCAGATTCAAATTGCCCAAGCCGATAGTGACACTGCAGGTTAAGGCGGTGAGAAAAACTTGGAGGAACCACGAGATATACGCTGCTGCTTACCAACGCTCTATTTGTTAGAATTTGGGCTCTGCTCGTTACAGGCGGCGTCAAAAGGGCAGACGTATAGCAGTCGACGGCAAATTCGTAATCCTGCACAGTGAGTCAAACAGCGGACACTTGCTTCGATCTTCATATTCAAGAGCAGCACCGCTAAAACACTCATTCTAAGCATTGCATACCTTTGCTTTGAAAGCTTTATTGCCCCGCAACCTCTTCTCTTCTGATCTGGCGACCATCTTTGACTTTGATCAATAGAAAGGTTTGATATTTAAGCAGAGGATTGCAGTATAGCTTAGAGATCAGCCACACGAAACAATCATATATTTCAATTGATATTTAGTGGTATAAAATACTCATCATGGCCTGCACTTTTAGGGAATCACCATCAAGCGAACAGCATGAAGCCAAGGTGCACCTGTGCGTGTAAGATCAGATCACTCGTACAGCTGCCTGCTTATAATTCTTCATGTTGCAAATCTTGACAGTAAATGCAACTCAAAATAGTTTCATATCTGAAGGACCAGTGAAGTACCTGTTCCGATTTGAGGAATTGCTCTTGTATTTTTCCTTCGCAACCTGTGTACGCTAAAACATGGATTATAATGTGGTAGTATCACAAGTTGTTTACCAAGGTACATTGTACAAATAAACTGGCAACTCTGACGATATTCGATAATCAAGCTGTACTCCCATACACCTGCAGCTGGAACTCTCATACTCCTGGACCTCTTCCTGGTGTACGGTCCCCTGGCCAGACCATTGCAACGTCTCTTTGGGTTTGATGGCAGCAAATCAGCCTCTAAAGAATCCAAAAAGAAAGCGAAAAGGTTCATGACTCAGCTTGCGCCGAGACTATGCGGTGCTGTCTTCCTCGCTCGCATGTTTCCCATCGCTTTTCGAGTGCTTGCAGATCCAAAAATCTCAGCAGACAGGATGTATGGAGTGTCGGATGAGTCCATACAAACTATGACTATTGCACTGGGATATTTCATATATGATATTATTGTTGTCATCTCCCGTTACAGTGATAATGGAGGAGCCTATGTACTCCACGGCATTGTTTGCTCCTTGGCGTACGCCTATGCTGCTTTTTCCGGACATATCCATCGGTATGGTACTATGTTTTTGATGTGGGAAATATCTACCCCTTGGTTGTATATAAGATGGATGCTGCTCAAGGCTGGTCTGGCTGAAAGTAGATGGTTGACGATGGTAAACACGCTGTTCATGCTGAGCTTTATAGGGTGCAGAAACATCTACGGTCCCATCATGGGATGGGATTTTTTCAAAAATTCATATCCAGATTTTCAAAGTGGACAGGGTGACATGCCAAGGCCTATTCTCTTATGCTACTATATCGCTTTTGTTACCTTGAATACCTTAAACTATTTTTGGTTGAGTCAAATGATAAGTGCAGTGCTTGGCATCAGAAAGCAAATCAAGGTCAAAGAGGCTTGATACCATGACATTTTTAGTCATTTACCTGTTTTTGTTGTACATGCAAACATCTCTCCATTCATTTAGAATGTCTTGTATCTTCAAAGGAACGTTACTGATGATTGCCTCTGATTTATAGTGTAAGGCTGACTTCAACTCACTTGGCAGGTCAACTACCCAGGTGTACATAGGCTTGCCATCCAGACGCCCCACCTCATCAAACCAGTCATCATCCATGCTTATACTGGGACCTATATAGTCAACGTCAGTCGTATCAAACATCCGGGGATGCGGATCATCAGCATCTCGGTATGCCCAAATGATCGGTCCTTTCCACCTTGCTTGTCTTACATTTGAAAGCTGTTCTGTAGATGACACCCATATTGCAGTGTGCTCAGTCATATTTGCTTCATCAACTGCCTTCACGGCTACTTCCAAGGAGCCTGGAAACGCCCTTCCTTTCAATTCCATCAAGAGTGCGAGCTGGGGATCAGTCGCTGTCTGATGGCCATCGGCATGAAGGAGCTGTGAAAGAAGTTTCAGCTGTGATTGCAAGGTGGGAAATGTCCCTGCGTCAGCACCTCTTTCCCTTATTTCATCCAAAGTAAGGGATTCTATCTGCTCTTGTGTTGTAGCTGTTGGTTCTGAAATTGCCGACAGTAAGTCAGCTGGATGCACCGCAATCAGCTGGTAGTCTGCGGTGATGACATAATCTAGGTCAAAGCAGTGGATTCCTTGCTGCCATAGCAATGCATATGCTGCTAGAGATCCGGAGGGAGCTCCCAAATCAGGAGGCGTTCTAGCTTTGTGACTGCACACCCTCATGAGCTCGGTTGTTTGACAGTCGAGAGTGCCCAGTGAAGCTCCAAGTTTATGGTAATGCTCACGATTAACGGCATGTCGGTTTGATACATTTGCTGCTGGTATCCTCTGCCAATAGATCCAGGCGACAAGAAGACCAGCCACGAAAGCTACAGCATAGATTTTCAAGTTGTCAAATCTAATCCCTCTTCGAGTACCCGAGAATCGACCAACTACAGGTTTTAGAGGCATAGCAAAACATTCATACTGTGCTTTATCGAAGCTTTGGCAAATAAAACAGCCGAGTGAGAGCGACATCCTCATGGTCATGGTTGAGAGAGATTTCCTCTTCCTTCGAAGAACCCCAGCATGCAGCATGCTGATTCAAGTATTCCAGCGAAACTTTATGAATCTTCAATATGTTCGTGCAACTGTACACATTACATTAAAAATGTCTGACGAATCAGAGGAGATTGTCGTTGGCGAGGAGGAACAGTTTGGTGGGAACGAGCAGCTTGATTTTGACTGCAATGAGGCTGAAGACGAGGATATCGTCAAGCCTACAGCAGAGCAGCTCGAACAAAGGCGTCAAGCTAATATCGAAGCGCTGGTTCTGGGAAATCTCGAAATTCAGCGCAAACCCCTCCTTCCTAAACTGCTCTCTGTCTCTGATGCGGCCGTGATTTTGAAACGGCCATTCAAAAGCCCACATCCAAATGCACCAGCTCGTTCAGAGGCACTTAAGAAAGCTCTGGTAGCAAGAAAGCAATTTATACCTTGGGGATCTGGCAAACCCTTTGTACCTCCAAAGATTGGATCTTTCGTGAGGGTCAATGAAGAGCCAATCACTTCAGTGAGGGTGGAGGTTCATCCACCAGTCGTAGTTGAGTTGCCAGAAGGGATCGAGCCTCTCGTCCTTTGGGAGCCTTCCCAAGGTGAAGAAGGAACCCCAATCATAGTGGACAATGCATTGACTCAGTTCTTACGTCCTCACCAGAGAGAGGGCGTTCAATTCATGTTTGAGTGCGTGTGTGGCTTGAGAGACTTTGATGGGCAGGGTGCTCTCTTGTGTGATGACATGGGCCTGGGGAAGACCTTACAGGGTATTGCCCTACTCTGGACATTACTCACTTCAGGGCACTCACAATTAGGTGGGAATCCGGTGGTGAAAAGGGCTATCATCACCTGCCCCACTTCACTTGTCTCGAATTGGGACAGCGAATGTGCAAAATGGCTGAATGGCAGAGTTCGAACCTTGGCTCTCTGTGAGGCAGGCCGGGATGAGGCCTCCAGATGTATTGCACGCTTCCTGTCCCCTCAAAACCCATATCATGTGATGATAGTAAGCTATGAAACTTTCCGGATTCATGCTGAGAAGTTTGAAAGGGAGGGAACGTGTGACTTGCTCATTTGTGATGAAGCCCATAGGCTGAAGAATGATCAGACCCTGACGAACAGAGCACTTGCAGCAGTCTCGTGTAGGAGAAGAGTTTTGCTGTCGGGCACACCCCTGCAAAATCAGCTACAAGAGTTTTATGCGATGGTTTCATTTGCAAACCCAGGCATCTTAGGGTCTCCATCTTCATTCAGGAAAAGATACGAAGCACCAATTTTAGCCGGAAGAGAACCCGATGCGCCAGATGAAGTCAGCACAAGAGGGTTGGAGCGCTCTGCTGAATTGAGCGAAGTTGTGAACGCGTTCATATTACGACGAACAAACGCTCTACTCAGTGCACATCTGCCACCTAAAGTAGTTCAAATCGTGTGTTGTCGACTGTCACCTTTACAGAAGGAGATGTACTCTCACTTCTTAGAGTCGCGCTCAGTGCAGTCCCTCTTCAGTCTTCAGAAGGCTGCGAGAGTATTGAGTGCCATTACGAGTCTGAGAAAGCTCGTCAATCATCCAAAGCTCATATATGATATGCTCCACAGTAAAACAGACTGTGGCGGCGGCAAGGAAGGAGATGGCTTTGAAACGTGTGCTGAGCTTATTCCACCTGGTCTTTTCGATGGAGGAAGGGCAGGGAGAGGTGGCCCTGCTCTGGGTTGGGAAGAAACATCTGGAAAGTTTGCCACAGTAGCCAGTATGCTTCACATACTCAGGACATACACAAAGGATAGGATAGTCATCGTCAGCAATTTCACACAGACCCTGGAGCTGTTTAGCACGCTGTGCAGGGAGAGAAGGTATCCGTGTCTGAGATTAGATGGGTCAACGACCATCAATAAGCGTCAGAAACTCGTCAAAGAGTTCAACGATCAAACAAGAGATCAGTTTGTCTTTCTGCTCTCTTCCAAAGCAGGGGGGTGCGGTTTAAATCTCATCGGGGGGAACAGACTCATTCTGTATGATGCAAGCTGGAATCCAGCGGAGGATAAACAAGCAGCTGCTCGGGTGTGGCGAGATGGACAAAAGAAACAGTGTTATGTGTATAGATTCATGGCTACGGGCACTATTGATGAGAAAGTGTACCAGAGACAGTTGTCCAAAGAAGGACTTCAAGCAGTCGTCGACAGTGCTGCGGGGGGTGGTGGTGGGAATGGCAATGGTGGCAAGAAGGCCACGGGTCCCAATCTGATGAGTACAGAGGAGCTGAGGGATCTCTTTTCCTATGACCCAGACACATTATCCAACACGTATGACTCCATGGTCGTCAAGCCATTATTAAAGAATCCCAAAAGGAGGAGGAAGGCAGATGGTCCAGAGGTTGATGATGATGGAGAAGACGAAGATGACATCTGTATAGATCTTGCAGAAAGCAGTGATGAAGAAGCGCATGGTGATGGTGATGGCGATGTTTTGTACAGCTCTGAAGTGATCAAACGTGGGCAAACCATACTGAAATATCAAGCAGAAACTCCAGCTGAGGAGGACTTGAAGTCCTGGGGCCATCATTCTGATGTGTCTTCAGTGCCAGACCAAGTGGTTCAAAGGCTAGGGAACAATCATATCAGCTTTGTGTTCAGTTGCAAGGTGGCGGGAAGAGATGTTCCTCCTGAGGCTGCACTGCCAGAGCACATCGCTACCGGACCTTTTCAAGTTGCAGCAGATCCGGTCATCGCTCCGAAGCGAAATTTCTTGACGGGAGCAGTGCAGAATAAGAAGGAGAATGCCTCTTTCAATTGTGTACAGCAGCTTGCAAAATTAAAACAGGGGCCACTTTTGGTTGGAATCGATGGCAGCACTGTTGACAGACGGACCAGGGACACCATGCATGTCTGCGACAGTGATGATGATTTTAGGTGATGAGGGAAAACGTGAGACCCCACAAGAGAGATTCTGATACCTCGCTGCTCCCTTGTGTTGTTAACTAATAATAATAAATGGACAAGGACGGTGGGTTACAATTTCCGGCCAGTGCAATCAATTCAAGACTGGAGCCATCTCCCATTATGCGTTCCCTCAGTATGCCTGCTCTCTCTCGATGTCCATACGAATTCCCCTGAGCCCCCAACAGGAGAAGTATGTTGTGCAGGTTACAGATTACTAGTCATCTAGGACAATAATGGATTTCTTCTTACTAAGCAACAGGCCTTTCTCTATCAATAGCGATACATCTGTTGGAGGATAGTTTTGCAGCAGCTTTAAACATCCAGCAAAGTCTTTCTGTAATAACTCTTCTCTGGCATGTATCAGCATGGCTAGACAGAGGTGTAGGAGACCTTCTGTGCGGTGCCCAAAGGGGTGAGAAAGTATGGCATCCCACAAGTGTAAAGCATCTGGGAATGGAAACTCTTGGGTCAAAGCTAATGTTATCCACCGGAATGCATAAAATTGCGCATTCACTTTAAGCCTGACCTCCAGGTGTTCCCAAAGCTCTTCATCGTGCGCCTTTAATAGTGCACTCAGTGTAGTCAGGGTGGCTCTGATCCCAATGCTGCTGTTGTCTAATTGTTTGCAAAAATGGTCTCTAAACTCGCCCATCAAATCGACAAAACAGAAGAACGATTCAGCCTCTGCATGTGGATTTTCTTCTGGATGATTCTGAGTGGAAAACAGATAGTACAGGGGAGCAAGGAGTTCATTCATGCCCTGCACATACGTCAGACCAGAGTTCAGCTTGGCGAACAGAAATAAAGCCCTCTTCATCTCCTCTCTGTGCCTAGAGGCAGAGGCATCACTTCCACTGAAAAAATGCATGTCTGGATGTGTCCTTGTGACATCTCTTTCAATCTGTTCAAGGAGTGCAGTGTCTTTGAAATGTTCCGACCATTTGCTGTTGTCGCTCGTGGAAAGAGGATGGTCATCTTCTTCCATGGCTAAATGTGAAGGGTCTACTATGAGATCATGACAGAATCGATCGTATTCTGCAATTTTTTTGTCTACTGCTGAGGCCCTTGTGTTTTGATCCAGGGGGAGGTGACCGAGGAGGAGCTTCCATACCGTAGCTCTGAGACCGTTGGTATCGGGAATTCCACGCAAGGCAAGCTGACGCAGGATACATAAGTCTGCTCGATCTGCTTCGATACAAGCCCTAAATTGGGCCACTCGAGCCGTTGTACTGGCGGGCTCTAAAGAGCTGGCCATGAGATCATCAAGAGATCGGAATAGAAATTTGAGGCCGGAATATTTAGGGACACCTCCTTACTCTTTAAGTTATAGAGACATTTTTCCATTGTAAAATGTAATGAAAAGGATGTGCAGCCTGAATGGATACTGGTGGTTTCATACTAGAACTGGAATGAAGCCATGGTATACCAGTGAGAAATCGATCTTTATGGTTCAATTTCTGTTCAATTTAAACGACATTGTCGCTTCTACAAGTTTAAACTCAACTTCAAGTATCGCCGTTGAGAGGCATCCGCTTCGGTGCTCATCCACCGATTACGGACCCCGGAAGGTCGCTTTATCCCGGATACACTATGACAAGATCTCAATTTGTATTCAATAATAATGACGTGAATCTGAGTCTGAGGGAAAGCGTCCATCGACGGAAGCTCATTCGGCCTGCCGCCGCTGCAGAGCACGTCCGTTTTCTGAACGAGGTGGCTCTCATTCCTGGCCATGGCCACAGAGCAGAGCTCCTCATAGATGTTTTAGTAGCCCAAGGTCAAGCTGCATTGAGTCCGTTCGATCGCAGTAACCTGCATCCTTTACTGGTTCCATTAGCGCAGCAGGGAGACACAGTAACTGGATTCCTCAGGTGGCCAACCAATCACAAAAGCATCATGGCGCTCCCAATAGTCTCCATGAAAAGAAGAGGTGCTGCTCTAGCTTTGCTAGCTCGTTCTACTGATGAATTTATTCATAGAGCCCTTCTAGAAGAGGATATTAGTATTGGTGAGGCTTCATCAACAGAACAAGGACGTAAGGTTGCCCAGGCCGCTGGAACGGCAGGGAAAGAAATCTATTTACCAGGTGGATACACATCCAGTGGTGCTTCCTCAGTAAACGCATACCTCACTAAGTGTGCAGGAATGTATACAGATGTAGCAGAAAGTCTGACAGCTGCCCACCTGAGCCGAGGGGATACAATGTCGGCGCTCATAACAGCTGAATGGTATATGCGAGCGAGTCATTTCCCAGGGTGGGGTAGACCATTTGAGTATGCCAGTCAGGTAATGAAAGGGGTAGGTAGAGATGAAGAAGCCAGGGATATTGCCAGAATTGCATTGAGAATGCCCTGGTGGACATTTTTGGATGGATATCAGGGTGTGAGAGATATAGCCGGACTGAGTGGAGGAGTTGAGGAAATCAGAAATGCTATGATAGCCCAAGATGAAATGTCCAATGGTGGTAACCTTCCAGGATTGAGAACAAATGTGAAAACCAAAGAAGAAGAAGCTTTGGATGATGCATCGTGGCTGCTCAACAGACCAGCGGCGGGTGAAGCAAGTTGGGATGATATAAAGGAAGAATTGGCCTCCAAGTATAAAGAAGCTGGATTGTCCTTCGTTGGAGATTTCGTAATGATTTAATAAGGAGATTATGAGCCGTCTTACGGAGAGGGTACTTTCTTCTGAGTTGTGTCTCTGAGTCCGACTCTTGGACAGGCTCTCAGGAATGTTGATATTTCTAAAACCTCTCTGCCCCAACCGTGCTCCTAATAAGAGAAATTGCTTATGATAAATCCATAATCTATCTGAATATTGAATCTCTTTAGCTCAAGGTTGTCCGAGACCGTCCCCCCCTCCCTGCGCGTAAAATTCCCCTCCCCTTTCTCGATATTTGACAGAAATGAAGAAAGACGAACGTGAATGCTTCAATTGTAAAATAACGCAGTCTCCTGTATGGCGTAGTGGGCCCAACTCGACCACTCTGTAAGTGACAGTATGAAGAGGCGGCCAGCCCCTCTGTGATATTTCCAATTCATCGACTTAAATTCCTACTTACCACTGCTCAGGTGCAATGCATGTGGTTTAACGTAAGTATCCATACATTTTGACTCCAGACACAATTTACCCACAATTGCAAGGTCTTCCCCTGCAGGTATCGACACAAAGGGGTCTTAAGATCAGTTGAGAAGCTTCGAGCAAAGCCAGTTGGAAGAAATGCCAAACGACTGAGACTGGAAAGTTACATGGCCGAGAAAAATGTGACCCAAGAGCAACCTCCTGCACCAAAGCGTCCATGTTTGGAAGTTCCAGATCATCCTGCTCAAGCCCAAGTTCAATTCACACAGCACCAGTTGATTATGTTGGCAGTGGAATTGCTTCAGCTTCCTGTGCTTGAAGAACCAAAGCTTGATCCTGGACCTATGTATGAGAGTTTGACACTTGAAAACTTGTATAGCATTGTTATGGGACTGGTGTCTGCGGGAAGTTAACCCTCATTTGGCCTTTGCAAGAAACTGTTTGGCATAGATTATCTGAGCTTTATAAATTTTGATGGTGATTGATCAGAGTTTTATTCGGTTTCCTAAAGTTCGGTATCTAAAAGACCTGTAAATATTAAATCTGGATACACTTTATGGCTTCCAACGACAAATTCAGAGGGAGATGAAGCTGGAGCGGAGGGGCGAATCTACTTGCCAGCTGTCCATTAACGAGTCGCTTGATAATCGCTGATAAATCAGATTCCGACAATTTTGACTCGCTTTTTTATGTCACTTGCTTCTATGACGTGCCTATGAGTTTACCTAGACCCCCAAATCCCGATAAACGTGACATTTTGAGATTGAGTGATGAATTCGTCGAGGAGAGTGCTCGTAGAGAATTGCGCAAATTGTGGGATTAGTAGAGTAGATACGCCATGTATGAGAAGAGGGCCTGACGGGTTGAACTCTCTGTAAGTCTGTGTGAAGACTTGGGAGAATGGAGTACCTCACTACTATGGCTTTTGTCTGGTGTCTGCCATGCAGCAGCAGGGCTCCCTCTTTGGACGTTGAATGATTGACATTGTATTCTGACACTCATATTCTTAATCACAGGTGCAACTCGTGCGGCCTTGTATGGCGAAATCAAGGTTTTATGAGAGATCCAAACTTAAAGTGTGGTAAAGGCAGCAAACACAAGTGCCCCAAGCCACACATCAGAATACCGCTGCGTGAGTCACAAGAGAGCCTTGCAGTCACACATCCATGCAACAATACCTGGGATATGGACTTTTACTCAGAGTTTACTACAGATGCATATCTCGGAAACCAAGCACTGGCTTACAAAGGAACACCTTTGCCCCCATCCAAGACTCTGCACCTTCCTGGCTCGTCAATACTTGCCAGTAGCAAAATAGTACGAAGGAAAGAGGATATACAGATAGAAAGATTAGAGAGTGCAGATTTTCAGGAGCTAATACAAGAGTTGATCAATATGCCCAATAAAGTGGACAAGATGAATTATTATATGACTGAAAAGTGAGGCCACACATCTGTGTGTGGGAGAAGAGAGTGGGATCGTCCCTCATGTTTTACAAGATCCAGTAGCGGTTCATTTCTTCAAATTTTTTTCCTTTGGGTTTCAGCTTAATGTTACTACTTGAGCTGCAACATTTAATGGCTTTGCTGACAACACGTTCTTGTTCTCATCAATCGGGATTTTCAAGATCAACTGCTCTGCTTTAATAGATAAAGACATATTCTTCACTATGCTGGGCGCCGCACAAGAGAGAGAGCCATTTGATCGGCTCGAGACTGTAGCCACCGCGGCTTGACATAGTGGTTCGGATATCGCCCCCTGCTAAGACACCATATACTTCATCTTTCTGCTTAACCTGGCATAACGGGAGAGCTTGACTGCATTTCTAAGGATGCCATTTCATACCCACCTCCACAAGCTGATTTCCCAACTAATCTTGAAGAGTTAACAACGCTGCAGTACACGCTTCCCAGATGATTTCTAATATTAAACGCCCTCCATTAGTTCTTCATTGTAACATTATATTATTGGATTTAAGGATTGAACAATTGCGTCGAAGCTTGCTTCAATTGCATTTCATATTCACGGGCTGTCCTCTACACTATGGGTGGTCTCGATCCACAGCACTTCATTCAAATTTTTCCTGATCGGGCAGTCTTAGGCTTAAAAGCACCCTCATTTCGGGTGAGTACAATATTCATTCCATATATAAACATGAATGTCAAATGCGATACTGTAAAGGAGGTCTGCCGAGTTGTAGTTGCAGCTGATCATAATGGATACTAAAATGACAACTGCTCCTTCAACGAGTGTTGAAAACGTAAGCTTTACTGTAAATACAGAATTATATTTCAATTGTATCACTGATATCAGTTTAACTTCCTGTATAAGCAGCCACCACCGACACAACCTGTTGAGAGAAGGTCTTCTCGTCGTCTCTCCGTGGGCTTGAAGAATGCTCCACCCATCATCTCAGATTCAGAAGACCAATCCTATGGATACACAGAAAATCTGAGTCAGAACAAAACTCCTCTCAACAGTACTAAAACTTTAATGGTTACAGCAACATTTGAGAGGAAAAATAAGAGCCCTGGAAACGTGGAGAATGGTGGTGGTGGTGGTGGTTCATATAAACTTTTATTGCAGCAAAGTCAAGAGGCTAGATCAGTGACGCCTACCACAGATATACGATCTTTGGATGTGGAACAATCAGGTGTAACGAATGCAAAGTTGGGGGGTGATGATTCCAAAAGCATACAAACAGCAAAGCGAAGACGGTTATCTATGGGCATGAGGACTACGCATGCTGTGTGCGGCAAGCCTGGAAAGTCTGGTATAGTAAGTATCACAACAGATAGTGAAATTGTTGACTTGCAAGCAATACAGAAGGAAGGATTGCTGGAGCACAGCCAGGAGGTAGGGGCAGTATCAAATGTGACCACAACACCTCTTCTGAAAAAGCCTGCTGCTGAGATGCCTGCAGACCCCACCTCGACCGGAAAGCAGCAGAGACTATCTGCGCATGGTAGCAGGCAGTCTCTGAGAAGTTTGACTTCTCAGCGTCGCAGATCTCGTACAATGAGTGTCACGACAGCAGTAGATGATGGTGATGGTGATGGTGATGATTGTATGCCTGCAACTCAGAGGGAGACCCCCTTGGTCTGCGATGAGGAGGCAGGGTTGTTGAGCAGCCAAAGGAAAATGCCGTTCGATGCATCTATCAATGAAAATGAAGCCATGGAAACAACTGGTGACAAACGGCAGAATGGTCGATGGTTGGAGCCATCACTTGCTAGAGCCAAGGGACATTCCAAAAATCTAGCCCAGCACAAGAATGTTCCACTCCTCGATGAGTGTTTTTCTGAGGGGGAGTGCTTGCCAGCGACACAGCCTATGTCAATGGATGATGATGATGATCAACCTGGGTCTACAGACCCTACCAAAATAGAGAATGAAACACCTACGCCAATTCGACGTGGATACAGCAGAATGCTCACCAGGGCAACTGTCGTGCAACCACAGAGTCAGAGAAGCCTGGTCAAGCAAGCGAACAGCTGGTTATTAACAGCTTTATCCAATCCAAAGAGTATAGAAGCAAGCTTCGTAGAGTTGAGACCTGGTCTTCAAGCAGCATGTGATCAAATAATCGAGAATGTTGCTGCTACGGTAGAGGCAGGTCATAACAACTCTCTCCTGGTCATGGGACCCCGGGGCTGCGGAAAAACGCTGGCTGTAGAACGTGCCTTGGCTGTTGCCAGTGCTAAGTATAATGGCCAAATGAATGCTCAGAAAAAGCCACTGAGTATAGTTCGACTGGTTGGCTGGGCTCATTCCGAGAGTAAGATAGGTTTCCAAGAAATTGCCCGCCAACTGTGCGTCTGTCTGGATTTGAGCTACAGTAGAGGAGCATCCTTGCAAGATAATATTGAATTCGTGACTATGAGCTTGAAAAAGCTTGTGAGAGCACAAAGATCTGTCATCTTCATCCTAGAAGAATTTGACCTCTTTGCCAAGACGATAAAGCAGACGCTTCTGTATAACTTGTTGGATGCCTTGCAGACATCTGGGGTGAAGGCGGCAGTTATCGGCCTCACTGTCAGACAGGACGCTGTTGACTTGTTAGAAAAGCGTGTCAAATCTAGATTTAGCCATAGAAGACTTGACATACTACCCCCTGATACAATGAAGAGAAAAATGGAGGAGGGTATGGCAGATGAATTGAAACGCAGTGCTTTCTCAGAAGACAAAGGAGGGCCACTGCCTGAAGACACCTCCCTAGATGTGCTGAGAGCCATGCTGACCCTTCCACCAGCATTTGACAATAAAGAATATGCTCATGCTCATAATACTGCAGTCAATAAAGCTATAAAGGATCCTGCTGTCAGATTGAGGTTACAAAAGTATGTAACCATTCATTCCAGCATGAGGTCGTTGGGGAATGTCGTGGAGTTGGCGCTATGCATGGATACACTCAAAAAGAACGGACTCATCACTCCCACCACTATTACAGAGGCAATCCGATTGATAGAAGATAGGGATGATGACATAAAGTTCACTATAGGAGGCTTGTCTATACTGGAGTTGATTGTCCTGGTTGCCATGCATAGATTAACAATAAAGAGGGCAGCGACGGAAGGCATTTTCAATTATGAGATGGTGTGCAGGGAAGCAGAAAAGTACACTCGAACTGATAATCATGTTGATACATATCAAAGGGAAGCTGTGGGCAGAGCATTTGATAGGTTGATAGGCCTTGGTCTTGCAGCTATGGTGGTGGGCGCTGGTGGGAGGAGTTCAGGGGCCGTGGGGAGACGATACGGTGGCGTGCAGCTGCAGGTGAGGGATGATGAGATTAGGGAGGGCATACGTGTGCACTGGAACTGTCCAACCTTACTAGAGACTTGGTTTGAGAAAGAGGGAGGATTGGTGACTACAGCTGGTGCAACTCTGTGACCGCACACAATAGAAAATATCTCAAAATGATCTGGGATTGCAGATGATCCTTCAGCTGCGGCACGACTAGTAATGGATAGAGCGGGGGCTCCTGTGGACGAATAATTTGCTAAAGGATTCTTTCTTGTGTGTGGGGTTTTCGACCAGTCATATTCTGGATGTGCTGATCTTGCACAACCAGACTGCTATAAATACTCAATGTTCCAAAGATTGTCATTCTCGGCCAATCGCACTCTGCAACAGCAAGTAACAAAACAAATCTATAGAGTTAATAGATCAAGTACTAGTACACGTAAAGTTACCGCTATGGTTGGATCGGGCAGATTTCTCGTGGGAGGTGAGAGTACAGAAGGCTGGTGAAGTGGTGGCATGAAGCCCTTCGCAGGCGTGCACCCGACTCTTAGTGCAGGCGGACTGAATGGAAATTAACCCTGAAACCAATCGCAGGCAACTGGAAGTGCAACGGCACCCAGGCTTCTGTTACCAAGCTGATTGACGAGTTGAACGCAGGTATGTCCTTCGTACCGCAAACCTAACCATTTGGATGAGCGTTAACAGTCTCTAATGCGTATCCGACATATAAATCTTACACTTTTTACTGCAGGAGCTTTTCCATCTGATGTCGAAGTCGTCGTGTCGCCACCGTACGTTTTCCTTGACCAGGTGAAGGCCCAACTAAAAGCACCTTATCAAGTCAGTGCACAGAATTGTTGGACTGGAAAAGGTGGTGCTTTCACTGGTGAGATCGCTGCTGAACAGCTTGCAGATATGGGCATCCCATGGGTTATTCTAGGCCACAGTGAGCGCCGTGCCCTGTGCCATGAAGGCAATGATGTCGTTGGAACCAAGGTCGCGTATGCCCTTTCTCAAGGCCTGAAAGTTATTGCTTGTATTGGAGAGACTCTCCCTCAACGTGAGGCTGGTGAGATGTTTTCCGTCTTGGAAGGTCAACTCCAAGAGATTGTGAAGAACGTAGCTGACTGGGAACGAGTTGTCATTGCTTATGAGCCAGTTTGGGCTATTGGGACTGGCAAGGTGGCAACTCCTGCACAAGCACAAGAGGTCCATGCATGGCTCAGAGGCTGGATCAACAACAATGTCGGAGCTGACGTCGCAGATGGGCTCCGCATCCTGTATGGCGGCTCTGTCAATGATGCCAATTGTGCAGAGCTTGCTGAAGAGGAGGATGTTGATGGATTTTTGGTCGGAGGAGCGAGTCTGAAGGGGGATTCCTTTGTGAAGATTTGCAATGCCACTGCTCAGAAAGCAACTGCGGCTACGGCCTGAAGATGGAATGCATTTGAGAAGACTACAATACTTTGAAAGAAAATGTTTGAAATTCTGCTTGTGAAGGAATAAAATATCACTCATTTGAGTCATTATAGAGCTACTGATGATGCAAAAGTCACCTATAAAGATAACATAGAATTTAGCCAAATACCATCTTGATCAAGATTACTATGACATTGAAGGCGACTAAAGGAACTCTAAGATATGTTGCAGCATGCAGCATGCCTATGATTTGATGTTTCATTGCACCTGGACCTTGTCCAATTGGCGATGCTCCCAATTGAGAGAAACCCCAGCCATATCGTTCTAAGAAACGCTGCTCATTTAGAATTGCAGCGGCGTTGAGCACCATGAGAGCAGCCTGCGCAAAAGAACGGTTGATAATCCCTCCTGCCATTTCACGCGTTCACGAAAAGTCTTTCCTATGCTTACTTGTAGCAAAGTCCAAAGCGACATTTCTGAGTTTCAACGTCCGCAAACAATCCGAAGCGGTAGTGTGTCGTCTCAAAAATTCCGGACCATACCACTGACAAAAGTTCGTATCATGGTACTAAAAAGGTTGACAGCACAGTTAGAAGGCCTGTTCTTTTGGATTTATGTTGGAAAAATATGATGGACTACCAATACTAGCAGTTTCTAGTTCAATCATAATCTGTCGACTGGCAGCCTGGCCCCTATAATGTCAAACCTTCCTCATCAATTGGCTTTCTGGAATTAGATCGGATTCTGTATCAATGTCAGACGCTGATTCAGTGACCAGCTCGGTATGTCGTAAACTCATCAACTCACGAACCAGCCGTCAGTGATTGACCGTTCTACTTGATATCCTTTGCAGGAAGAGCAGGGACTTAACAATCCCGATGTTGTTACTAAATATAAAGCAGCATCAAAGATCGTTAACAGTAAGTTTTCGGACGCATCACCAGCCGTCTCGTGTAGTTGTGTCGAATAGATAGACTCACCCTTTACACACTTTGCAGATGCCATGGCTGCTGTCATCGAGGCGTGCAAACCGGGTATTAAAATTGTCGACCTCTGCGTGAAAGGCGACACATTGATGTCTGAGTAAGTAGTGCTCCCTCGTGCAAATTTGATGTGCTTCTGCTGACAATTTCTACAATTGCAGGGGTGTTAGTAAAGAATTTAAAGGCAAGGAGATTGAAAAGGGCATTGCAGTCCCAACTTGCATTTCTGTGAACAACTGCGTCGGAAATTTCTGCCCAATGCCCGACAATGCGGCCGAGTTGAAAGACGGTGATCTGGTCAAGATTGATATGGGTTGCCATATCGATGGTTTTATCGCACAAGCTGCTCACACTATTGTCCTTAGCACTGAACCTATCACAGGCAAAGCTGCAGATGTTATCCAAGCTGCTGCCACATGCTTTGAGGCTGCTGCCCGCCTTCTAAAGCCAGGGAAGAACCTCACTGACGTTTGCGCTCCATTGAATGCAATTGCAGACAGTTACGGTTGCAAACTTGTCGAGGGTGTTTTCTCCCATAAGATGAACCGATTCATCATGGATGACCCCACTAAAGCAGTTCTCAACAAGCCTAACCCTGATCAGAAGACTGAAGACGTAGAGGTCGAAGAGGGAGAAGTGTGGTCCATCGATATCGTCATTTCCACTGGAGAGGGAAAACCAAAGCTATTGGATGACAAGGAGACAACTGTATATAAGAGAGCACTGGATGTGAATTACCAGCTTAAGATGAAGGCAAGCCGAGAGCTCTTCAGCGAAGTGATGAAAAAGGCTCCGACTATGCAGTTCTGTTTGAGGGGTTTGGAGACTGAGAAGGCCAGATATGGACTAGTAGAGTGTCTGAACCATGGACTCATCAATCCATATCCTGTGCTGTATGAAAAGCAAGGAGATTTGGTCGCGCAAATAAAGGGGACTGTCTTGTTGATGCCCAATGGAACAGACCGGATAACTGTGGCCCCCTTGCAAAAGATCGAGAGCGAAAAGTCAGTGACAGATGAAAAAGTAAAAGAGTTGCTGTCTACTTCTTTGAAGAATAAGAAAAAGAAAAAGAAGTCCAAGGAGTAGATCGCCATTGCCTTGGTTGATGTAATCTCTGTCAATTTTTGATGGAGCCAAACGAAAATACTACACTAGTAACATACACACAATGCAAGATTCTGATGAGAGAGACATGAGCCCCTTCCTCCCACTAAAAAGCACCACTGCCAGTCAAGTCATACGCTTTCCTTTTGTGATTGTCCGTTTACTTTTGTACTGGAATCTTTATACATTACTCGCATACTGAAGAGATTTTAGAGTAAGCACGATGCTGGCAAGCAATTACGTTGGTCAGGTATGAGGATTTATCCCACTTGCAATCCGTGCAAACGGTGTGTCGTGAAAGTAACCATGCCGCTTACGATATGCAGCAAGTAAAATGTACTGCTATAAGAGGTGCAAATGTCGCCCACGCAAAATTGAGAATCTCCTTCGGCCATGGGGACCTCCGACATCTAGGAGGAAGAGGAGTACTCCACGTTGCTAATGCTTCAAATCCAGGGGGCAGTGTCCTTGATAAGCCGTTGGTTACCACACCAGATATTAACAGGAAAAACTTAAGAAAAAGACCTCCCATTTATCGTGTGTTGCTGCACAATGACAATTATAACAGACGAGAATATGTAGTGCAAGTTCTTCTCAAGGTTGTGGAAGGCTATACTGTTGAAGATGCTGTTAATGTCATGCAAGAAGCACATATCAATGGGCTTGCTCTAGTAACAACATGCCCCCAAGAGGAGGCTGAAAGATATTGTGAAGGCATGAGAAACTCAGGCTTGGTGTCCACTGTCGAGCCAGCAGGTTCATCAGGAGGGGGCGGAAATAGTTGACAATTGGTATATTCAGTGCGCTTTGATGTTGCCCTATTTTTTTGTTTTTTTACTTACTCATATATGCAAGCGGCGCTACCTGAGAGAGATTTTGTGCGCCTTTTCTTCTCAAAAGATTTTATTTACAAAATATGGAAAGCAATCAGGCTTGTTGTACATCTGTCTAAATTTTAGTAGTGAGAGAATGACCACACCCAGTGCAGGGTGTGGCCCTCTAGTGTAATATCATACACAAGCCCACATTTTGTCTAACGCTTCGCTTCTGACGGTTGTCGCGGTTTCACTTGATTCACAAGGTCTTCGCCCAATGCTGCCGCCTTTAGATTTGCCACAGTGACTTCAGCGATGCTCTTCAGAGCTTCTTCAGTCAAAAAGGCAACATGGGGGGTGATGATTACCTGAGGAAATGATTTGAGTGTTTGAAACCCTCTGTCCCATGCCTTCATCCTATCTGTCTTATTCATTTCTGTAAAGTCAACAAAAAATAGCGACTCTTCGCCCTCATAAACATCCAGACCTACCCCCCTTAAATGACCCCGCTCCAAAGCCTCCACAAGCGCCACTGTATCAATCAAACCCCCGCGACTGGCGTTCACCAAAATGCCATTAGGCTTCATCATCTCCAACCTTTCAGCATTTATTAAATGTTTGGTGCTCGGTAGTAATGGGACGTGCAGTGAGACAACATCACTCTCTGACAAAAGAGACTCAAGAGAGACATACTCAGCACCTGCTTCAACAGCCAAGTCGCTTGGATTGATGTCAAAAGCTAGGACGCGGCTATCGAAACCCCTCAGCAACTTGATCAATTCTATCCCAATATTGCCTGTACCCACCACACCAAAAGTCTTCCCGCTGAGTTCCAAACCAACTAAACCACTCAAGGTATAGTTTCCAGCCACCACTTTTGTATGTGCCAAGTGCAAATTGCGAGCCACTGCCATGGCTAAACAAAGTGCGTGTTCGGCAACACTTCTGGGACTGTACGCTGGAACTCTCACGACTTTTAAACCTAATGACTCAGCAGCATGCAGGTCTACCCTATCATATCCAGCACATCTCATTGCTATCGTTTTGATGCCACCTTGTGCCAAAATGTTTAGGATTTTCTCATTGGCCATGTCGTTAACAAAAAGCACTGCAGCGTCGTAGCCAGCGGCGAGTTTGGCCGTGTCAGAATCCAGCCTTGGTTCAATCATGTGCACGTGCGAAAAGCTGGACCGCAGAGGTTTGCTCAAAAACTCTTTCACGTAGTGCTGGGCAGAAAAAACTGCGACTTTGTAGTCAATTCTGCCACCATTTCCGAGGGTATCCTCCTCCGAGGACGTGGAAGAGTCGCTCATCGCCCGATTCACAGATTCCTTGATGTAAATTTGTGTGTGCATACGATTTGTGTGACCTTTATAGTGTGTGCAAGGTCGCGTACCCGGGAACTTCGGCGCAGATGACGTCCTGATCGACATTACTGGCTGTTCCTCAGACCTCAGGGTTTAATGTATTTTAAACAATACGATCTACTCCAGATCCAAGGTTTTCAAAAGATACTGTAATTCTTTTCGGTCTCCGAACCATCTACTGAAAGTTGCCCCACTCTCCAGTCCAGTCTCCAAGTACACCCGGAATGAAATCAAGTAGAAATATCTTTGCAGATAGTGCAAACCAAGCCTTCTGGCAGCAAAGTTTCTTTCCCCATCCATTCCACCACTCAAACAATCCACAGCTTGCTTACACGCATATATATCCTCCTTTACGTTCCCAATAGAAGCGCTGCAAGCATCCATGGCACTGTCTACCGCAACTTTAGCTTCTGCCCCGCCAGGTAAGACCCTGCACAAATTCATAATCCCCCTATACTCCCCAGCCACAGTATTCCTCACAAGTTCTGATAGTTCAGAGTCTGTGCGTGGAAGATGCATGGAGCTTCTAGGGATGTCCCCATGCAGAGAGGTAGTATCACTAGCCTCACTCACTGACAGCTCCCTCATCAACAGTCTACTGGGGGGCGACATCCTGGGGCCCCAACTGCTGCCAGCAGGGCCAGCAGAGGAGGGACTGACTCCTCTTCCCTCACAGTATTCTTTCCATCCCAAGTAGGTGGTAGCAGCTGCTGAGGCAAATCTGACGGAGCTACCAGTGGCAGTCCTAGAAATAAAGACGAAGACGGTTTTTTGGGATGCTCTGGTACTCGTGGATGCCATTTGTGCCAGCAATTGATCCAAGTCTGCAGCTTGGGGAGTCCTCTCACGGGACATAGGGATTCTCCTGTACTTTAGCACAAATCCTTCCTCAGCAAGGGAGGAGAACACCAACGCCGGGGTTGCCAAGCCCAAATTGATATTTCCTCCTTCGCCCAGAACATGTTCCCAAAAGGCAACTACTCTGGGCGACACCTTGTCCTGCGCTCGACTCTCTGTGGGTCGTGTCACATCTTCTTGTTCTTCACCATCACTGTCATCATGGGGGGCTTGAAGGTGTGGTGGCGGTGATGGTTGATACACTTCTCTATGGAGCAACAATTTTCCTCCCCAGGTCGCCGCTTCTGAAAGCATGTCTGCCTCCAGTCGCTTCTCCAATTCTTCGAGACGGCTGGCTTGAATTCCAGCATGATGCAGTGCTGCAGCAGGCATCTCCAGCTCCCGTCTCAGGTAGGCTGTGCCATTCACATACAAGACCAACTCCTCTCTCAGATCTGTAATCACCACATCAGTATCCCCTCCAAAGTGAGCCAGCAGCTCTCGCAACGCACTCACAGTAGCATTACCAATGGTGTACACAGGCTGCCCCTCAACCTTCCTTATGTCTGCTAGACCATCAATGGAGGGCAGTACTGCCACTCCTCCTACTCCTTCATTGGTGGGGTGAAGTACAGTGCTGTTGTTGTGGTGGCGGTGGTGGTGTAGCTGTTTCGGAGGGATGTCCAATGCTAGTGACTGGGAGTGGATTAGACTCAATCTAGACGAGCGCCTTTGGCTCGGATAGAATGTCAGTGTCTTCAAAATGGATCTCCTCCCCACCGTTGAGCCTTTTCTTTTCAGGAGTACCCGCCTTTCTTCCTCGCCAGGAATTGTGTTCCTCCCCGTAGCAGGGCCAGCAGCAGCAGCCAAAACCCCTTCACCCCCACTTATTTTGGGACTCAAAGGAAGGACTGGAGGCAGAGGAGCCAAAGCTCCTGCTGGGTTTTGATGAATGAAGTCCCTGGAGGATGCAAGATCAGGTCGCGAGAGAACCCATTCTTCAAAGGTGTACCTACGGCCATGACTCTGGCAATACCTGAGATAGACTGTGAAAGCAATCATCATGCAGTATCGTTCTAGATAGGCACATCCTCTCTGGAATGCTGCATGGCGCGCTTGGATCTCAGGGCGGAAAAATTTCTTGATATCCTTTGGCTTGCGGTATCTCATAATGGCGGTTCTGAGATTGATGAGGAGGCCACACTCATCGATCACTCTGTCGGTTGTTGCCTTGGCTTCCGGACCTCTCTCCAGAATTCTGGTAAACCTTCGGACGGCCACATACTCTCCATCCCTCAGATTTTTGACCTCCAAGTCCAAGAAACTGGTAGGAGAGGTTCCAAGTGAAATAGGTGGCGTACCAGCAGCAGCAGTAGTAGTAGTAGTGGTGGTGGTGGTGGTAGGAGGAGGAGGAGCAGGAGCAGTCCCCCCAATACCAATGCCTGATGATGGAAACTCATACTCCTCCCTGTCTGCATCATCCCGCTCATCGTCCGAAGACCCTATGACCATTGCACCAACATCTTCATCTAAATGCTGCAATGACAGAGCAGGTTCTAATTCCTCTCCCAAAGAGGCCCCATTCAAAAAGATTCTCAAAAGGGTACCGATGACCATCCCCGTAGTGGTCCTGCCACCACCCAATTGACACGTGTAGATCAGAGCATCTCCAGGTCCTGCACCTGCAGCACTGGAATAGAAAGCATCAAAATCTTTAGGTTTGGGGGCTGTTCCATCTGTGAGTGGGACCCGTACCAGCGTAACCTGGTACCCTTCTTCTGCGAGCCTTCGATACACCTGTCTGGGGGTAGCAACAGAATCTGGTCCAGCTGTAAGCGAGATAAACTCCTCCTGAACATCTTTGGTCACCACAGCAGACTCCTCATCCCCAACACCAGAAGAAGACCCATTGATGGTCTTCTCCGTCATAACAAGAACCTGACCTCCATTCTTTGCAGCTTCTCGTAACAGATCCTCTCTCAATCGCTCCTCCATGCTCTCAATCCTCTCAGCATCTATACCTCTATACTCCAGCAAGTTCTTAAATGGCCTGGAAGCCTCTCTCAATACGTAGGGGGAACCATTAATATAGACCACGGGCTCTTCTCTCATCAGATGCCACACTGTTCTTCTTCTACTGTAGCCACTGGGAGACCCAGGCGATTCTGAGGCTCTACTCATTTCTTTGCTGGGGGCAGCACCCAAGCCCTTGAGCACCGAACGGATGCCGTCTATAGTGGGGATAGCGCCTCCGAAAATCCCAACTCCAGGAACAGCTCGAAAATTGGGAGCTCCTGGGAAAATCAGAGGCAGTCTACTGCTATGGCACCCGGGAAAGTGATCACTTTTAAGAATTGTGTACGGACCCAATACAGCTCCGTCCCGGTGTGCAACAAACAGAGTCATTTGATCATCTTCCAATGCGGAGGCATCCTGTAACGAAAATGTATTGTGCACATCCTCGCCTGCTCTCAGCGACAGACCCAGGGCTTTCAGTGGATCTCCCCTCAGCAATCGTTCTAAAATTGATCTCAATTCAGGCCTTGCAGCGGTCCAAGCTGAAAATGAGATATGATTTGGTCTTCCAGGACTGAACCCCGGACTGTTCAAGTATGCCGTAAAGGCTATCAGTACAAAGTACCGCTCCAGGTATTCTATGCACACCTGCAGTAAGGATTGACGTTGCATGTCATTGGCCTCTGTAAATATCCGTCTTCTATAGCCAGCTATAGCTTCCCTAAGGTTCTGCATGGCTGAACAAGCATCCAGCGTCACATCCAAGACTCGTTTTCCTTTCTTTCCATGCTCGAGCACTCGCAACAGACTTCGAATTGTGCCATATTTACCTGCTTTTAGCTCTTCTTCCGAATGTAGAGGGATGTTGCCACGGGGTGACAGTATAACATCAGGTACCACTTCATCTCCACTGCTAAACCATTCAGGAAAGCCATCTTGAGGTTTCAATGGCAGTGCAAGATCTTCTAAGCGAGACCTCAAATACAAGAGCGATCCGATGACCGTCCCAGTGGTCGTCCTCCCCCGACCCATCTGACAATTGAAAACTAAGGCTGCAGAAAGAGGTGGTTGCCAGCACCGTTTGATAAGGGTTTCAAAATCATCGTCCTTTGGAGCTTTTTCATCAGTGATTGGGACACGCAGATAATCTACATCAAACCCACTTTCCGACGCCAGTTCCTCATAGACCTCCAGAGGAGTTTGCACATCTGCTTCGCTCACTGGCTCCCAGTGCTCCAATACTTGAAATTGGTCATCTTCGTCAGCAACAAGGATCTGATTGCTGTAGTTCTTAGCCTCTTCCAGTACATCTTGTTTCAGTCTAGCCTCCATTTCTTCCACCCTGTATCTGTCTATTCCTGTATATTCCAGGTTTGCAAAAGGCTTATCTGCCTCGCGAACCACAAATGGTCTCCCATTAATATACAAAACTGGTTCTTCGCGTAGATTATGCCATAAAACCTTGCGACCTGATGATGCACCCAATTTCTCTAAAACGAGGCGGAGACCGAGTACTGTTGGGATGGCTACGCCATAGACTGGGAGGCCTGGAATCTGACGGAAATTTGGTGCTCCCTCTATCAATGGGGTGAGCTTCATATTCTGACATCCTGGGAAATGATCGCTTTTTAAAATTGTGTGTGGAAGGAGGACACTGCCCCTTCGTGTAGCTACAACAGCCTCAAACAAGAGCTCGTCTTTCAAGACCTGCTCTGTGGCACCGGCAGCGGTCGTGATGATCTGCGATATATAATGGGGAGTGATAAACCGGTAAAGATTGATCTTGCTGTCGTGCATTGTGGATTGGTATTTTTTACAGGAAGCCGCACCTCAGGCAGGCCAGCCATTTAGACCTTTGATCTCCACTCAGATAACTGGCATAGAAAGAGACACCTCAATGTACAGCATTTGTTTGAAATTTTAGGTTGTGGCTGACAAACAATCATTCATAGTGGTTCCGGTTTGCACCGTAGAGCATTGTATGGCCGACCTGTCGAGCGGACTGGACCCGATGAGAGAGCGTAACCGATGAAAGAAGGATGAATACATCACTAATCTTGAATATTTTCGACTGGAGGCATTACTCCCAAAATCAGTGTCATTAGGGTGCTCAATTTCCGGATGACAACTGAGTTACAAAAATGACAAAATGTGCAGAATCAAGCCTTCCGGTAGAAGTCCAAGAGCAGATGGCAAAGATAGCAGTGAGTTATCAAGCAGCAAAACAAGCATTGCTTTTAAATTTCACCATATGAATCCTTTGCAGGGTGTACTCGACCGCTTTGAACATGGCTTGTCGCGCAGCATTCCGGCCATGCTTGAGGGCAGACTGTCGCCACTAGAGACAGCTGAAATGCATTTTTCAGTAGCTCAGGCATTACATTCATTGATTTGCCTGTACTACAAATGCCATGGAATAGATCCTAGTGAGCACAGTAGTATTAAGCAAATAGGTGAGAAGCTGAAACGATACAGAAAGACTATGAGAAAGTTGTTGGCACACACCAAGATCAAGGGGAAGACCAGTAAAGATGATTTAGGGGTGGATGTATCATCACTAAATAGGTATATAGATAATGCTGTAGGCGGGGAACACATGACATTGGACCCAGAATATCCTACTGACGGAGGAGAGGGAAAGCCATCCTCAGGAGGTACCGTTAGAAAACGAGACCCAGCATTGGGATTTCTACAAGATGCTATGGCTGTGGCTACACACAAGAAGGCAAAGATTTTGTAATTACGTTTGGGTCAATCCTTACCACTGCTTTTGCAGTAAGCTTGGAAGGTGTCTAAAAAAGTACTTAA
Organism: Axilococcus clingmanii; assembly: GCA_019693495.1. NCBI lineage: Eukaryota > Viridiplantae > Chlorophyta > Chlorophyceae > Chlamydomonadales > Chlorococcaceae > Axilococcus > Axilococcus clingmanii. The sequence continues at coordinate 81,039 of JAAMXV010000684.1, read as the reverse complement.
AACAATCAAATCGCAGCAGGGAACTAAAGTTGGATACTAATAAATTTCTTGTAGTTATGCAAGAAAGCCTAGTTTCTCACCATTCTTCTTTGCCAACCTGATCAAACCTTGAACTTGTCTGATGTCTGCTCCAATTGCGCTACCAAACTCTTTAATCACCTGTGAGTGCAGTGAAATGGCTTTGCCTCGTAATTGATTAAATTCTTTTGTGCCCATTGCATTTCTTAAAGCAACAACTAAAGGGGCAAATGGACCAGTAGAACCCTTATTGCCTGCTATTACAACCAATTTGTGACGATCTGCAGTGGGAGTACTGTGGAGTTAGCCCAAAAGCGACGGCTCGCAAGGGAGGTGATCACAGGTACCAATGAAAGTTGACAAGCTTGAGCAGATGGCGTCTTTATTGTGAACATCAGCATCCAGAAATTAATTATCAGATTATTATATGGAGAAACGTACCCGTTGCTCTGGCATAGCCGTAAGTGGTATCGAGCGAATTGGAGCTGACAAACGACGAAGAAGTCGATGCCAATGCTTGGTACCTCGGTAAAACGATTGAATGACCTCTACTAGATAATGTGTGGCAACGTAATGCTCTGTGATGTGAGTTTGCTACGGCCTGAGCCATTCCACTAATCTACAACAATGCGTGAGATATCTTAAGTTTTATCCAGCCGCAAAAGATTTATTCTTCTCTTGAAAATGAAATCCGATGCATCAATTAAAAGCAGTTAGTCGGTGACAGCTTCTTATCTAACTCTGCAGCCCCAATTGCTGCAACAAAATGAAATGTACTAGAGCGTGCGCGGGACAGCCATCATATTTACACACACAAAAAAAAACAGACATGCAGAAAAGCTAAGAACCTACACCCAAACTAGCATTTTCATATCCAGTTATCTTCATCTACATTCACACAAATCAAAACTCTGCCTCGTCCCAGCTGTACCGTCCTCTCTCTTGCTTCTCTGGCGTTGTCAGAGGAACGTAGGCAACATGCGTCACATCAGTCCTTTTGACAGTTCCATCTGGCATCTTATCAATGACAGCTAGAACTTGTAGTCCACCTTCTGGTCCAACTGGGAGCACCAATCTCCCTCCAATTTTGAGTTGATCCAGCAAAGCCTTTGGTATCTGCGCTGCAGCAGCGCCTACGTGGATGGCATCATACGGAGACTCTTCTTGCCAACCGAGACGACCGTCCCCAACCACAAGCTTGATGATGCCCTTATCCAGGAGCTTTGATGACTCTGGGTCTTTCTCGACATTTTGGTGTGATGATTTCACCAAGGCCGGAATGTGTTCTATTCCCACACAGCGGCCCTCCTCATTACTGCCCCTGCTGACAAGTTGAGCGAAACAAGCAGTTAGATACCCTGTACCACTTCCAACATCCAAAACTCGAGCCCCAGGATACAAGTTTGATTTTAAGAGCTCCAAAGCAGCCTGCGTATTGAACAGGTTATACTAGTCGGATGGAGAAAGAGGAGCTATACATTCTCTCACCGCATGCATGTGGGGTGCACTTATTGTGGCTACAAACAATGAAAAACGTTAAGAAATCATCATAGAATGTCATGCAGATAATTACCTGAAACCTACCTCCATGTCCTATTGGCTGAGGACAATCATAGTAAGCCGTCTGGAGAAGGAGGAATGGGTCACTCCTGGCAAATTTTTTTTTTTTTTAAGGGTTTTCATACGACCTACCTCAACATCATCTACATATCTTCCTCTATCAATGCGAGACATCACTTCAGCCACTTCCGCAGACTCGATTACTCCATAGTTAAGAAGTGTGCTTACCAAATGCTCATTGCTACTTGACTTCCCATGGAAAGACATCCCTGTTCTTGTCGTATACCCCTTAGCTTTCAGTAATGATAGAGTAGCAACGCCTGTGATCGCTAATAAAGCCGTTCGTCGTAAGGTTTGAGCACTGAGAACCGGTTGCTGAATGCCCATCCAAACTCCACAGCTTTTAACGGGTTTGCTATTTGATACCAAACCCTTTGGATATGTTTTATAAATACTATGCATGAAAACGTCTGCTGGTTTCTAGAGCCTACGAAGCCGTTAATGGAGTTACAGTACATTTCTCATTGAGTAGTGTCATACTTGTCACACACCACACAACTATCACTTTAAGTGGGATCCCCCCACACAGACAGTACCCAAGGACCAAGAATACAACTGCACCTTCCGATCTGCCATGCTATCAATGTAGGAGAAGCTTGTGGGTCGCTAATAGTTCCAAATTCTTATCAAATGATGGTGAATTGGAGATGAACTTGCCTGATTATGACATTGAAAGGAGTTGCACCTACTCCCATTTTGGAATGGGTCTCCCTCTGCTTGAAATCCGTTATCAGACTTTGTTTAGCCTAATAATTCTTGGTAAACGTCGGCTGGATGCTCAGTGAGGCAAACTTAGCAAAAGCTCGCTGCCTGCCCGAATTTTACTCATCGGACTGAATGCGCGCCCTAAAGTGCACCATATTTGGAAAATGCATTATGTACTTGAAAAAAAGGAAGCAAATCTTGAATTCTAAGCCACAGGAGCCCAACTTCATTCATATTTTTTACAGAGGGCGTTTTCAACATAACAGAAGCAATTCTGCACGTGTGTTGTTGTTTAAGGAAGTCATGGCACTTGCATTAAAACATTAGGATTGAGCAAAAGTGTTCGGTTGGCTTTTAGAAGCTGGTGGTAAAAATGAGTAATAGGCATCATTTTGAGAAATACAGGCTGAAGGATGGGGTTACTCCAGAAGCCATTTTAGGAAGTCATTTTGACGAGAGGAATGTGGACGAGGCTCTGGAGCTCATCAATAACGCCGTACCTAGCTTCCTCAAAGTAAGTTCTGTTACATTGAAGGAGAAATTTTTTTATATGGACCGGATGTACTTTCTTTCCTTTCCTCCTAGCCAGGCACATTAATTTTTGCCGCCCGCTTTGCAGAAACTTCACACAGAGATATATGAGCCAGTGGATGAGACTGCCAACAAAACACCTACATCTAACAATATAGATTGGCTAAGAAAGCAAATGTATAAGGCTTTAGGGGTGCCATATAACCCTAGTAGTAAGCGTAATAACCTCAGGAAGCCGCCACCGCCAGACGTTTTCAATATTGGGTCTGTCGGAGGTGCTTCAGACAATCACATAGGCTTGGCCCTAGGCATGCCAGGCAGTCTTGGAGGTACAGATCCTACCGTTGCAAAAGCTAGTGCTGCTCAAATGTGGTCACAATTTCAGGAACAGTTTCCAGATTTATCTCAGCATGTGCTTGCTACGTTGGCCCATCAACAGCAAGTGATACATGAGAAGGAACGAGAGGTAGAATTGCTCAAGCAGCATGCTAAGCATTTAGAAGATCATCAGAATAGGCTTAAAGGATCGTATTCCATTCCCAGATGGGAGCCTCAGTTGGTTAGAAACGCTTACTCTTCTCACTTGGGAAATCCACCAAGATTGCCAGCATTCCCTGCGCCATCCTCAACAACTACCCATGTACCTGGACATCCGATGAATTATCAAGGACAACAGCAGCAACAGTATGGGACGACGACACCAGTACCATCACAGGCAACAGGAGAGAATGCCGTAGAATCCTTGATGCAACTGATGGTGCAGCAACAGGAACCTCTGGATCAATTAAACACACTGCTGGCTTTATTACAACCAACACATGAGAGGAGAGAAACACTCGCTACTTCACAACAGCGAAGCAGCACGGATCACTTGACTGCATTACTATCAATCGTTCACCAACAACAGCAGCAGCAGCAGCAGCAGCCACAGCCGCAAGGCCAGCAAATAGTACAAGAACCTGAGAATCCTGGCTGTGGATTCTTGCCTTACAAGAGGCGTTTGACTGAAATAGATGGCAGCCAGAATGGAAAAGATCAGTCAGTGGACCAATCATAATTGAAGTCCTTGGTTGAAGCATCCAACTCGTGTTCAGAAGGAGTGTCTTCGATTTCAAAAGAAAGGCAGTGCATAGAATTGAACTGAATAAAATCAGGACTGTTGGCATATTTCCAGTGAGCAACAGTTGTTTTTTTAACCCCGATTCAAAGAGTAGTAGTAGTAGTAAGTACGTAGTACATGTTTGTGTGCATTTAATATGTGAGTTTGTTTCCCCCAAAAATTTTCAGTGTAAGCAAAGGCCGTTCACTTTTACAGTGTGTATTCAATTTTGCGGGTGGCGAACGTCCTCCCTTTCCTCTTCATACTCGATCTCTAACCGTCCTCTGCGAACCCGCTTTCCTGCCTTGATGGCTACATCTGCTGATCTCCTCTTCTTAATGAGCTTACCAGCATCTTTTTCTTCTTCATCACTCTGCTGGTCATCATCATCACTAGATGAGCCCACCTCCCTGTAATCTTCAATGTCCTCATCATCACTCTCGCTCATACCTACGGCATCTTCATCAAGCCACTCTATTTCCTCCTCATCCTCATCATCATCATCTTCTCCTTCCTCATCAGTAGTTTCCTCCTCTTCGTCGCCTTCCACATATTCGTCATACTCATTCAGTTCATCATTATCTATTGCTTCGCCTTCGTTCACAGTCTCTTCCTGCTGGAGAACTTTTTGATACTGCCGCATTGGAAAATTGTAGATGTCGCCATACGTGCCACTCTGAAGACGAGCCAATAATTCCTTTTCTATAGACCTTTCCAATTCTGCTGCAGTCTCGGCCTTGGCTTCCTTTCTTTTCAATTGCTTCTCTTTTCGTGCTGGCATCGTAATTAACTTGGGCTTTGCTTTCAGAGCTAACTTACGCATTCGAATGAGGTATTGCGTAATCTTTGTGAGCCTTTGTTTATTTTTGTGCACAAGGAATTTTGGCCAGAATGCTAAATGCTCATCAATCTGCTGAAGAGCTGCAGCATATTGCCGCTTCAATCTAATCTTCTGCCACATATTTTTTGGTGTGTGCGCCCGCTCTATTGTTTTTATGTAAAGATAACAACGCCCTTTATCTTCTCTAATGGTAGCATATCGACTATTTGCTAATGGACAGGAACTTCTATTGCAGAGGCCTGGCATCAAGGAAGAGTTTATTAGTCTCAGCCGACGGAGTCGTTCAAAACCGGACAAAAAAAGAAGCATTTGTTGGGCCCTTACCTGTAACATTATATTCGTTTCTGCAAAAGTTCTGTGTCTTTGTTGTTGATCTAAAGCTGCAATGGCCATGCATGATCAGCTGCCAAATGACCTATGGAGTCGCAAAGGGATGCATTGAGATTGGTCAATCCATTGCAATAATCAGCGACATGCATATGTGAATTTATGGAAATCCTACCTCGTCGTGCTGCATATTTGTATGAACGTATATTTAAGCTGATACGTATGCTTTAAAGAAATGCGAACACTCTCGATGGATTACTTCTTTTCGTTTTCCTAGTTTTTTCTTATTGACAAATTATTTAATTTTTCAGCACAGTGTGCATGATTCATATGATTTCGCAGACCATCAGTGGAGTAGGATGCATGATGCCATATGGCATTGATGCTGCATGCGCAAACAGCACTATCGATGATGCATGAGCAAGGTTTCGGCCGAGTGGTGCTTATTTAATAATATTATTTGAAGTGAGTTAATTTGTACTACTGCGAGGAACAATACAATGCATTGTTCGCATTTCCACCGTCAATCACCTCGAAATTGAAATCCTTTTCGGGTAGTTTAGTTTTAAAGCCCACTCAATACAACTTTATCAGGCGCTTTCGGACATCCAAATTCCAGGTTGGCGAACATGCAAGGCATAGCCCTCGATATTTTTCGCCGGTCTCGCCTTCCCTTCAACGCCCGGCAGTTTAGTGCTTGGAGCTTCTTTGGTGGAAAGACCACAACTGACAATGGAGACAAAGAAGATTCGGCAGAAAGTAAACGTACAGATGGTCCAAAGTTCAAGCTTGCATCTCTATTGGATAGGGCAGATAAGCCACTTACTTCAGCTGAGTTGTGGGAGCAAGCGTCAAATGAAGGTATAAAATCAAAAAGATTTATGAAGCAAATGCTTCAACAATTAAAACAAAGTGGGAGGATCAAAACTAGACCTTTGCTGGCCTTAAAGAAGCAAAAGGTGCGATTTGCTTTTGTCTCAGCAACTGTCAAGACTGCACAAGACAGTATTAATGCCGACGGTTTGGAGAGATAGTGGGAAATTGCACTGAGCGAATCATGATAGGAAAATATATCAGTGAGCAGCTGTGTTCCTGTAAATTAAGGATCAACAATATTCTGATTGACATTTTCACTGCCAATGAGTGGCCCTCCCTGATGGTAAGTATTCATTTCAGGTCAAACGACAGGATTCAAGAGTGGTTGACTATCGCATGTGGCTGCATTGATATCGATAATTTCAACTAGGGCTAGCTATTGATCATTGATGATGGCAGAGGTGGGTATTCTCGGGAAAAGAAGTATTGCGTTAGCAATTCCAGGAATGCATTTCTCAATCAACGCAATACAAGTACTACAACTGATGGATGGGTCATCTCTGTGCAGGAATCTGAATTCTTTAAGGGATTGAAGGCAGCTGCTGCCGAAGGCGGTTTCTTTTTGATGGCAGGACCAAATGTGATCCAGTCTGAAGAGCACTGCTTAAAAATGTGCAGGCAGATTAAGTCTGTAACTGGTACGTCTCGCGATCTTTAATCCTATGCTACAAGAAATTAATCATTTTTCCGCCCTTGTAGACAGCCTTGGCATCAAACTCGTCTTCAAGTCGTCCTTTGACAAAGCCAACCGCACGAATATCTCATCTTTTCGCGGTCCAGGAATGGAAGAAGGCCTGCGTGTTCTTCAAAAAGTCAAAGATACCTTTAATGTTCCCATCATAACAGACATTCATGAGCCTTACCAAGCTGAAATCGTGGCCAGGGTTGCTGACATTATCCAGATTCCCGCCTTCCTCTGCCGGCAAACCGATCTGCTTGTGGCCGCTGCCAAAACGGGAAAGGTTATTCAGATCAAGAAAGGTCAATTCTGTGCCCCTTCTGTCATGCGTAACTCCGCTGAAAAATGCAGAGCAGCAGGCAACCCTAACGTCCTTGTCTGTGAGCGTGGTACCATGTTTGGATATTCAGACTTGATCGTTGACCCTCGTAATTTTGTATTCATGAGGGATGCAGGCTGTCCAATCACCGCAGATGTCACACATGCATTGCAGCAACCAGCTGGACGTGCATTAGAAGGAGGTGGAGTGGCCAGCGGTGGGTTGAGAGAAATGATTCCAGCAATCGCACGGACTGCTGTGGTAGTCGGGTGCGATGGTCTATTTATGGAGGTGCATGATCATCCAGACTCATCCCCTGTGGATGCGCCTACTCAGTGGCCATTGAGGCATTTGAGAAAACTGTTAGTAGAGCTACAAGCCCTTGCAAGAACAAGCAGAGGGAAGGAGGATTATCCACTCGATCTGAGCCCAGTTGGAGAAGATTTTGATCCTAAAGTTGTCATTTGAGATTGTTCGATGCAGATCCAAAGGATAGATGCCTTCAGAAAGATGTCTGTGTATTAGTTGCCTTCCTTTCCATTATACATACTCTAGTTCTTTGCTTGTCTCCACCCAGCAGCTATAGCCTCATCAGCAGAGCAAAACCATCTCTCGCCTTTTTGCTCATCTATGACTGTGGCATTGTAAGTTAGAGTCCCAGGCAAATGAAAAATCTTATCGCCCTGGCTGCTGACATTCCCTTTGATAAGGCAACCTATATCTCCCTGAGGTTCTGTTACCCGAGTAGAGGAAACTGCGTAAGTGGTTTGCTTGCTGTTTCCACGTTTTTTGGTGTGTTCCCTTCGCCAATCAGCAGGCACCTCAAAACCTCCGCCTTGAGACCAGATGCCGAGTTGTGCTGCTGCAGCGGCTTCTTCTTGAGCGACATAAGCATGAGAATATTCCCTGTAAGCAGTAGCCCAGCCTTGTTGTACCATCCAAGCATTCAAATCCTCTGGTCTCCTTCCAGGGTTTAAGACGTGACAAACAGCAACCGTTCGGCGATACGAATCATATCCCCTCACTTCGCACGCAAGTGGAGCATTCCCTATCTTCATTTCTAATGCCGCTTTGCTCTCTTGACCACAGTGATATTGGCCCTGAGGAAGAGTGCATAACTGAGCCAACTCAGGTGCATCAATTCCAAACAACCGGATTCGGGTAGATGAGGAGTCCCTCAGGACTAAGGTATCACCGTCGACGACCCGCCCCAGGCTTGCTTGAAGTATCTCTCTGGCCTCGACTCGGCTGATTGGTGGGCTGAAGAGCAGAATGACAGCCCCTAACATTCCAGCCAAGGCAGTTTGCTTGGCTTGGCCTATGTTTCGTAGAGGCTGGGTTGGACATTTTGGAGCATTGACTACTGAGACTAGGCGCATTACGGGCTTTGCGCCGTGGCCAGGATCGAAATTTCTGTTGCACAGCCTATGTAGACTACGAAAAGCCCACCTTAAATGGTGCGCTATGTGCTGGTGCTGTGGGGTGGTTCGGCAATTCAAAAGCTTTTGAAGCTTCCTTAATTAAGGCTGGACACCAGTTTGTAAAGAAAGATACCTCCTGACATTGCTCTTAGTAAATTGATTAAGTGATGATTTAATTGCATGGCTTCTTGACTAAAATGTCTGTACTGGAATAACTCAAACTCAGGGATGCCATCTGCATCGAAATCGAAAAGGCGACAGGCTATAAAAAAGTCTGCTGAAAGTGAGGTGCAAGAGTCCCCGAACGATATCAAAGACATCTGCAGAGCTTTACAGGTATATCAATGCTGTTCCTTTTCATCAAAGCATCAACTGCTGCAACTGACGCTCATCCCTTGTGTTTTCTCCAGTATCGCCTCGTTTTCCCTGCAAACTTGACTACGAGACAGCGTGCCATATTACATTCCATAGGCGAAGAGTGTGGTATACCTCATGAAAGTCATGGAGAAGGAGAAGCAAGGTCTATATGTCTTGGAGATGCCGCAAAAGAGACAATCAAAGTGAGATTGTCAGAAGCTGAGCATCCGTCTGATTCTGAGCTCATAAAGGTAGTTCAGACATACTTGAACAGAGATGCAACAAATAAATTTATGAGACCTTTGGGTGCGGTTGTCGAAGGGACTTATTATGGAAAGAGAATGCCAACAACTTCAAATCAATCTCAACTGATTACCGTTGATGCCTTTATCAGTCAGTTCCGCCCCTTGCTTTTGTTGGAACGAGAGGCTGAGGTTGCTCAAGCCGAGGCATTAACCCTTGCAAACCAGGCGTTTGCTCAAGCCAAGGGAGTAGTTTTATTCAACCTCTATCTAAAAGAATCTGAGGGTGGGCTGTTGGGGAGAATGCTGCTGACATTTGTCAACAACAGAGGCCAGGGGGTTGTACCCCTCCCCCCTCACAAACTCACCCCTCATGACATCGTAAGGATCCGACCTCATAGAACAGAATCTGCTGGGCCTCCTTTGGCTGAAGGAGTAGTATATAGGGTAACAGATTACCACATCATAGTTGCTGTCGAAGAAATGCTGGAAGAAAGTTTAGATATCCCATTGAAACTAGAGAAAATGGCAAATGAAGTCACGCATCGGCGACTGGTTGCTGCATTGGCTGGCTTAGAGGAGGTCCATTTAAGGAAAAGGGAAACATCAGCTACCACCCTTGTGGATGTTCTATTTGGAAGGCATGAACCGAGATATGACCCCAGTCCTCCAAGCTGGCGTCCAGTGAATGCTGCCTTGGACGCATCCCAGATGAAAGCTGTCAGCCTGGCATTGGCGGCTCAAGACATTGCCCTCATCCATGGGCCTCCTGGCACTGGAAAAACAACTTCCGTGGTAGAATACATAGCTCAAGAAGTTGGAAGAGGCCACAGAGTACTTGCCTGTGCTGCATCTAATGTCGCAGTGGATAACTTGGTGGAGAAGATAGCGGCAGCATGCCCGCAATCAAAGGTCGTTCGTGTTGGCCATCCTGCTCGGTTGTTGCCAGCTGTTCTCAATGCAAGTCTAGAGGCCCGGGTACTTGCCTCTGACAACTCAGCATTGGCCAAGGATTGCAGGCATGAGATGAAATCTCTGAATGCAAAACTTTTTAAACTGGGGAGAGGCAGTGGAGCGCAGAGGCGTGCCATACGTACAGAGCTACGGTTGCTGGCCAAGGAAGAGAGGCGACGGCAAGAGAGAGCAATTCAAGAAGTTTTATCAGATGCCCGTGTGGTCTGCTGTACTTTGACGGGGGTCGGCACATCATGCCTCCGGAAGGTACGCGATTTTGATGTTGTTGTCATCGACGAGGCTGCACAAGCAGTTGAGCCGGCCTGTTGGTCTGCGCTCCTGAGGGGACGCAAAGCAGTGCTTGCGGGTGACCATCTTCAACTTCCTCCGACTGTTTTGAGCGCTGCAGCAGCCTCAGGAGGTCTATCGAGAACGCTATTTGAGAGACTTCAGGACCTATGGGGCGCCAGTGTCAGTGAAATGTTGACGGTGCAGTATAGAATGAATAGTGCCATTGGAGATTGGAGCAGCAGGGAATTCTATAAAGGCAGACTACAGGCCCACCATTCCGTTGCAGAGCACACTTTGAGAGATATAGTATCAAACACCCCTACAGATGCATCTCTATTGGCCCCTCTATTGTTGATTGACACGTCCGGCCTTGACATGGAAGAATACTTGGAAGAGGAGGGTGAGAGTTTATGGAACGACGGTGAAGCGCAGGTGACGATGACTCATGCGCTGAGAATTATTGAAGCAGGAGTGTCTCCAGCAAATATAGGCATTATCACCCCATATGCTGCACAAGTTGGTAAATTGAGGGAGTTGAGGCCAGAAAATCTGAGCTCTATTTTGGAAGTTTGTACTGTAGATGGTTTCCAGGGGAGAGAGAAAGAGGTGATCATCATCTCAATGGTTCGATCCAATCATAAAGGTGACATCGGATTCCTGGCAGAAGCTCGAAGAATGAATGTGGCTGTGACCAGAGCACGAAGGCAGTGCACCCTAGTTTGCGACAGTGAAACTGTCAGTAAGGATGCATTCTTGAGTAGATTGGTTGCCTGGTTTGAAGAGCATGGGGAAATTTCCTCAGCAGCTGACTATGTTTCGTCATAACATTTGTATGTACTTTACAATAATACGTCTTATTTAAGAAGTGTCAAGATCCTACTCCCAAAGTAAAATCATAATTGATAGTGGGTATGATTGAAGCTATAAACTTCAAGAACAACACCAGGTACCTGTCCACGTGAAATTCCGAGCCTCCAGATGTGACCACCTCTACCAAGGTATGCATGACGTGCGCATGCTTGCACGGATGTATGGAAGCCACTGCAACGGCAGCTGAGGAGTGAGGATGAGGTTCCACAGTAACCGTTTTATGAGCATGCTCCACAGAGACATCCTCCAAAACTGCAGATGGAGGAAGGGGTTGACGATTTTCATCGTATCCAAGCAACCAAATACGTGGAGTCTGATAATACTTATCATAGGTAATAAGAAGGTCGTAGGTACGCGTCTTCACGATGCCTTCATGGTGGTTTGCATCAGCATGAGTGACGACACATGCTGCTTCGTCATCATCCTCGTCCGCCAACTCCAGATCCTCAAAGTCTGGAATGTCTTCGGCGATGTCATTGTTCGCTGCGGATACATCCCCTATGGTAGGAATATCTTTCTCCTTGCTTGTTGAGCTTCTTTCATTGCCAACTGCAGTCACCCAGCCATCGTCTTCCTCCTCATTGGTACCTATCTGCGCTGCGACTACCTGCTCTGACAGTTGGCCATACTCCTCCAGAGCACAGGCTCTTTGCAAGCAAGGCACATTCCGAGTTACAAGATATTGTTTGTCTACTGGTAAGAATGAGCGAACCTTTTTCTGGTCACCAGCCTCCCAGTTCCATGTGGGACAAGTATTGACAAGGTAATCTCCTGCTCGTACAAACTCTTCGGGCGTCAATACCTGATATTAGGGCATCTGGGTGAACATGCATTCGGCGAGCTCTGCTGAGGGTGTAAGTGAAGGCAACGTACCCCTTTTTCTTTGAATGCGGACTCAGATAATGTGCTTGTCATAGCCTCTACTCCCTTTTTGTACGCATTGTGAACACGGTTTTTGATAGACGAAATAGACATGCTGAGGGAGATCCCGCAGGACCTGATCTGAAGGGTTTTCTAAGCCTAGCAGCTTGGAAATTCAAAATTATAAGAAACTAATATTAAGGGTTTCTGCAATCCGCAATTAGTATTAAAGGTTGCGTCTGCCGAACTTCTCCAGAGTTTCATATTCTCCAGTCTGTGCACTGACGTTGTTAGTCCACCACCTTCCCACGACCCAGGTGCAGTAAGTCGCATTGTACAGTGTATCATCCCTCTGTGCTCATGCAATACAATTAACCCTGCAACTCACCCTCCAGCCATAAATTTGGTGTAGCAGCGAGATCAGCCATCATCAGTTCTCAGATGTCTGCCAGCTGCATAAGACTTCCATCCATTGTGGGGTTGGTCGCTCTCGAAACACATATTTCTCCTTCTGATGAGTTTAGCTGAGAAGCTAGACAACATATAATTGCATAGAAAATTATGCCTATAAGAGTAATTTTGAAAGCATGCAGTGACTCAGTAGATCTCATTGCCAAAGGAGTCGATCTTCAAAAAATTCCTCCCTAAAATCCTTCAACCATGGACAAGCGCACTACGCGTAGCAGAAAGGTTTCCCAGCGGATGGCTGTGGTAGATGACAATGAGAGAAAGAGGGTACGTTGCACTTTATCCCAATACTGTAGAGACACACATCAACTGAGAGAGGCGACTTGGATATTCCACTGACCAACAATAAATTGCACTACAATGCAGGCTATCATGGCTCGTCTCAGTGCGTTAGAAGATGATAGTGCACACGCAAATGCGAATTTATTGGCCCATGATTCTGCTGATGAAGACTTTATTCTTAGAGAAGAATCAGATGAAGGCGATGAACCATCTAGCGCTAACAAACGAACAAAGAAGAAGAGAGTAGATGGGGGAATGAGAAAGACAAGAGGTATGATTGCAGATAAGACAAGAGGGCCGAAAAATTTGAGGGACTGGATAGAGGAAGCAGAACTTGATGAGCTGTCAACTGAGCCAAATTACCTGACTGCCGTTACGGGGCCCCCTAAAACAATGGCCCCACGAAAATTTTGTTCTGTCTGTGGATCGATGTCTCCGTACACATGCACTCGCTGTGGTTCAAGATTTTGTAGCGTAAGATGCAGTATTATACACACAGATACTAGATGTTTGAAATTTATATCATAGGAGTCAAATTTTAAGGCCCGAATCAGCGTAAGCTGTGCCATTTTTTGTGCCGCCAACGGTGCAAAGCAGCTTGAACAGCTTGCTCTATATCTTCAACCACAATGTCAGCAGGGTCGAAAGGGCAATTATCTAGCTCAGGACTTTTCTGAAACACCCCAGTTTCAACCAGAATAGAAACCCAAGGGTGGCCTCTTCCGTTTGCCCCCCTTATGTCAGCTTCGCAGTTGTCTCCGACTGCATAAATCTCGGCTAGAAGGGCATCTTCTCTCCCCATAATCTTCCTGACTTGTTCGTTCAGTCTTTTTTCTATCAGTTCATACGGTTCTCTCTGTGGCTTACCAAAATATGTGCTGTTCAAAGGCTTCCCACTTATTCGCTTGATGAGTTCAGTGAGACACAGAGCAAATGCACCCTGACCAAATCTTGGTGTCGGGCTGTCATTGACCCAGAGGAGGTCCCCATTGGAAAATACAACAGACACTGGAGGTCTGATATCACTCGCATCATGGTGCATCTTACCGAGCACGCCCCTTCCAAGGATGATGTCGACCATCAACTGCAAATCTTGATACCAGTCGGATGGGTCATTAAAAACAAGTATCGTGTTTATAGGCTGAGACTCTGTTCCAAAGATCGTTCTATTGGCAATGGGAGTCATAGCTTTGTATTTTGGTGAGAAGGGAATGCTTGCAGGGTAGGCCTCTGCTAATTGATCTGTCGTTACTGTTTTCTCATAGCCATATGATTTGGCAAGTGCTCCTATGTCTCCCCTACCTGCAATAAGGGTTGGTCTCTTCCTCCATTCGCTAGGCAGATAATGCTGAAATGGGCTATGACTAAGAACAACTTGGTTTGGCTTCACATGCACTCGCAACCATTTGGAAAGTTGCTCTGCTTTTCTCGCCTCTGAGGTGCCTCCGCTGTTGGTCAGAAATGCAACAGGATATTTAGACTCCTTTCCATTCTCATCATATAGCACCCCTAGTGCTCTCGTAGCTTGTGATAATACAGTACTCCCACGGATACATACTCCATCTATGTCAAATACAAATGCAGGCAGTGATTTTAGTAGGGGAGACGATGGCATACCACACACTATACCAGACACGAGGGAGACCCCTGCAGGTGGTAGAAGAGAGTTGGAGAGTTGCCGTGGAGCAGGGTTCGGCTAGCAACGCTGTTATCGTCAGTTGAATATGAATTTATGAAGAGAGCATGTAAATCGTTGCAATTGGGTGATTATTAGCCTTGGAACGTATGTATGGATGAAACAAAACTTCTTTGAATCTCAATCTGAATTTTCAACGTAACACTGGTCCAGTCACGGCTACGCGGCATTTCAATTTGCTGAAGCTTTGAAATTGTGGAAAGCTGATAAGCGAATTTAATATTCACGGAACTAGTCTGTCGCTATGGAGAGCCCTACAGGGACGTTTGATTTAGATTGGGAAAACGATCTTCTAGACAAGGTTGACGAAAATAACGCATTTACACTTGAAGACATAAAGGTAGCTGAAAGTACATTGCCAAACGCCATGCTGCCCACTTAACAAAGAGTCCGCGTTGCAGTTGCTGGATGTCACGGATCTTCTGGAAGAAGAAGAACAGCCGTCCTGGACTTCTAGTGAACTGCTATTGCCAACAGATATGAGTAGTCCTAGTACAGATCCACTGAGACAACACGCCCTTGCCACGGGTTGGCCGATCAGTCAAGGTACAGACCCAAGGCCTTCTGTCTCAGACAATAGGCCTGACTTTCCTCCAACAGAGAATGCCAGAACACTGGAGATAGAGTATGCAATCAAGCATGGCAAGAAAATGGAAAAAGTTCGTCAAAATGCTGCAGCTTCACGGCAACGCAAAAAGGAACAGCTTGAGGAGTTGCAAAAACGGTGTATCGACCTGGAAAAAGTCAACAAACATCTAAATGCTCAAGTACGACAACTTAGAGCAGAGAATGCTGCCCTTCAGCTTCAATTAAAGCATTTTAATAGAGGAGAAAGTCCTGGATATTCACTTTTCAAGCTACCCAAAGCGCCCGCCATCACACTCCCTTTCCTTACCCCTCGACGCACCGAAGAGCAACCGACAAACACAGAGGACACAGACAATAAGAGGCCCAAGAAGAGAGTGAGAGGGACAATCACTGCTAGCACAGCTTTCATGGCACTCTTCTCTCTGTTCATGATAGCTGGCCCTTACATTCCTGGCGCATCATCTGATGCGCAGTTGCTGGCTCTCCCTGCAGCCTCTCGAGCAGTAGATTTTGTTCAACCCCAACCTCTTGCAGGTGGCACTGCAAGATCTCTTCTGGGATTGCCAGAGTCTGAGGAACACTCAAATATAGAAGAGCACATTTTAAAGCATTTGAAAGAATTAGGTCCAGCCGCGTTGCTCTTGGAAACGGCTGATGAGAAAGTGGGTCTGACGCTTGGGTACCCCCAAATGGCAGAGATGTACTTCAAGTCAGCAGGCGTTTTTCTGCCCCAAACCTGCCAGAAAGTGTTGGAGATTGATGCCTCGGCAATCCCAAGAACTGGAAAGACCAAACGAAGCATGGAGAGATTACTTTTGGGAAGCACAGGCTTCAAAGGACGCAGTCTGACTGCAGAATCCCTGCCTCATGTGAGGGAGGATGGTCCTTTGGTGGTACCTCACTTGATGAGTGGAACAGAGCATATGGAAGAACAAGAAGAGGTAGGAAGAAGTGCATCTGCTGTTGTTGTGTCACTCCTTTTGCCAGCAAATGCAACAGCTACAGGCGATATTGGAGGCTTGCAAAGTGTGGATAAAGCATTTGTCGTGACGCTCAGCCCAGAGAAGCAATTTACAGTGCACAAGTGCAGTTTGCCTCGAGCAGTCTTCATTTAAGGTGTTGGTTGAGATTGAGTTTGTCTTGTTACATACAAATTTTGCTTTTGGCAATCGTGGATGTAAGAATGGGAAATGGGAATGTAACAAGGAAGCTTTCTCTACATAATGTGTGGGCAGAATATGAGCAAAATTGATAAATGAAAAAAGAAACAGAATTCATCCCTGATGAAAAGAGGGCAATGTAACGCCACCTATCCATCAATATTTATATATAAATATAAACGCGTCGGAAGGCAATTCGTACTAAATCAAGCATAATTGATAAAATTGCTGGGCATGGGTAAGCCAATGATGGGCCGGCATTGCTGTCTCAAAACATTTTCATCTAGATTTGGCATTGGAGGCACTGGCGTTGTAAATGCACGCTCAATGTGCATGGCAATAGGAGGGTCCAAATCTCCGTTTCGTGCGCCAGGAGTAGCAGAACTGCTTATTTCACTGGCAGCTCCCAAACTCCCAGCTCCTCCACTGCCATTGCCACTCATAAATCGGTTTCCAATTTGTTGCCAGGGTTCTTGAAGACCCTGGGACTGAGAGCCTTCATTCGGCCAAAAAGGATGATGGCAAGGTCCTTGCAAGAAGTCTCTAAGATTTGGTTCAAAAATTTGGAGGTACTTTTTCTCCAGCACACTTTCACGCGGGTAATACTTCTGAGTCTTAATATCAAGCAGACGCTTGGCTGCGCCATTCCCTGCCACACGTACTACGTGCTCTAAGCCGTGCTTTCCCAAAATAGCAAGAGGTATCTGGTAATGTGATACATTTTGGTTCTCAGAGGTGGCAACAGACAGAGCAAGAGCACCAGTCTTTTGAGCAAAGCGCAGCAAGAATGTACCAGAGACTGTATTCTTCAATATTTGGTCAGCCTCTTGCCTTCCTACATTGATCGGACAGATGATAAGGGGATCACTAGACTCATAATAACTCTTGCATAGAGACACCAAGCTGAGCTGGTCTTTGAGCCACTCAATGGCGACATAAGCAGCACTCGAGTCGACCGATTCGCACATGAGCTGCCCACTATTTTCATCTCCTCCTGTGAATGCACTGCTAAATCCAGCCATCCATTCCAAATGACGGTATTCACATTCTTCTAACATACGGCTGCTTCCGCATTCTTTTGTCATTTTTTTAATGGCTGTCCTGAATACGTTTATGTCCATTCTTGTTGCTCCATCGAGAGAGGCGGCGGAAGTCCTCTGCGCCCCCAACAGCTGCATGGCTTTGCCCAGCTGACCCTTCGAATTGCTCATAACAATAGTGGGTATCATCATCACCACAAGCATGTACCCCCCAGGTACAGTGGCATAAAATGAGAGCCAGCGCGGCCGCATCTGGGAAGCATTCGCAAAGGAGATGCTGGAGAAACAAAACTCCTGATATCCTGCATACTCTGAAGAATGTGGAATTGGATCCAGTGATAAGTGGTGCTCAATGTGCACGACTCCTTCCAGAGCCAGGGAACCCAAGTCTTTTTCTGATGGCGACCACCCAGTGATATTTTCAATGGCAATCTCATCCAAGCAGTACACATGAACTGCAGCCTGAAAATCAGCCTTGAATGAAGCCCGGCAAGAGAGACGGACAGTGAAGGCCCCAACTCGCTTGTGCTTCATGATAGGTGAAGTGCAGCTAGCTGGAGCTCTTACAATCTCCAAAGAAGTGCTGACTGCATGCCCCAAAGGAAGATCTGGTGACTGTACCAAAAGACATGGCGCATTACTAAAGACAGCTTGAGGAGCACCTGCTCGACGGACGAAGCTACTTTGGTGGTAGGAAATGTTGGGCAGATTGGCATCCTGCAAATATTTGAGGGATCACACACTTTTCTCGAGAATATGCAAGGGAGTAGATATTGTGGTCTCCGGTTGCTGGATAAACCGGCAAACGGGAGGATCAACAATCACGTCGTCGCCTCCATACGTCGCAAAGGACCAAGATGTTAGAAGGTGCGTCGAAAGCTTACTTTAACTTTATTTCGTCTTAAATCCGATACGTCACAGGGAAAGACACGCATGCCTACCCGCGATAACCCTGTCATGGCGTCAGGGCAGTGTTCTTCCATCGTCCAAATCGACAAGTTTAAAATGTAGATGCTGTACTTTAACACACATGAAGTAGGTAACGATACTGCAGACCACCATATCGGCTATTTGTTGACAAACCCTACCAGGGCTCTGACGAGCTGCCTAGGGGTTGGGTTTAGGAAATTGACGTGGTTGCCATTGCATGCAGGTGTACTGGATTATATTCTGGTTTTATCCCAACTGCATTGTGCTTTTATCCCAAGTAGCTCACTTTATCAAGTAAAGAATCCAGGAAAACAGTAATTTTGAGCTAAGTAAGCGTATAATATACATGCCAGAGTCTCTATCGGTTCATTGCTGCCCTCATGGTGTTGTTGGTTGCGCACGCTGCTCAAGCCATGCCAATGTTGACTTGCTCTCTCTATCTCTATCTCTTCCACTGTTTATACTTAATTACTGTCCGGACCAGCATTTTGTAAACACCATAATCTTGAAATGAGGTAGCCCTTAGACCCCTCCGAGGCTCATTTGGGTGGCACTTCAAAAGGGGGTGGTGTTATCTCATGTTACAAAGGAATGGTAAAGTTCACCTTAGAGAATTGAGAGTTGATTAACGATGACTGTTCCTGATGAAGGGTTCAATATCACGACTAATCAAGTGTAATTACCAGTAATGGCACATTATTCCGCTAGCAGAATAGGAGGCCGAGGGGCAGTGAGCTTTGGGTTGCGTCTCCTGGCCACTCACTTTCCCAGGAGAAGCCATTTGGAAAGCCTACGCACCACAACGTTGTCATCACCTCAATGCTCCTTGCAAACCATTCGGCAATTCAATCTCTTGTAATAAATATCATTAGACATTTGGTTAAGAAAAGAACTCACTTGAACTTAAAATATCTCGGTAGTGATGCTTGCAGCAAATTGTACAATGTCCAGAAATGGGCTTGTTTTGCCTTCAATGCCAGCACTACGGTGCAACAGGGGTGTTAAACCTAGCAGTGTTGCAGGTAAGTTAGAGTTGTAGATTGCTTTGCCAGCACGATTGCGAAATCGTCTCTTGTGGCCCTTTTTGCTGAAGTCCTTACCACTGCAAGTCATACATTGTAGGTGCACCCATCCCATGTAGGAAACGCATCGTTTCTGCTGCAGCAGCAAAGGTAGGTTAAGTTGTCCAACCCCATACACTCCCTTGCAACCTCCTATCCACTCTCACCTGGACCTGACGTTTTTGCAGAACAACCACCAGGAACCCTCTACAACTCGTCGTAACATGTTCAGCAGTCTGTTTGGAGGTGCAGCACTCGCTGCTATGGCTACTAAGCCCTCTTATGCAGAGGATGCTGCTGGCGTAGCTTCATCTAGAATGTCATACTCCAGGTTTCTAGAGTATCTGGAGATGGGACGGGTCAAGAAGGTAGATTTGTTTGAAAATGGAACGATTGCTATTGTAGAAGCTGTTTCACCAGAGCTTGGTAATCGTATCCAACGTGTTCGTGTGCAATTGCCTGGATCATCAGCTGAACTTCTGCAAAAGTTCAGAGAGAAAAAGGTCGATTTTGCCGCTCACACTCAGAACGAGGATGGTGGCTCAGTCTTCCTCAACCTCCTGGGAAACCTTGCCTTCCCCTTGTTGTTGGTAGGAGGTCTCTTTTTATTGTCTAGAAGGCAGGGAGGTGGCATGGGTCCAGGGGGCCCAGGTAACCCCATGGGCTTTGGTAAATCCAAGGCTCGTTTCCAGATGGAACCGAACACAGGGATTGGCTTTGATGATGTGGCCGGTGTAGACGAGGCAAAACAGGACTTCCAGGAAGTTGTTGAGTTTTTGAAAAAGCCAGAGCGATTCACAGCTGTTGGCGCCAAGATCCCAAAAGGTGTTCTTTTGGTGGGTCCACCAGGGACTGGAAAGACCCTGCTCGCCAAGGCAATTGCCGGAGAGGCTGGTGTGCCTTTCTTCTCCATCTCTGGTTCTGAGTTTGTTGAAATGTTTGTCGGTGTCGGTGCATCCCGTGTGAGAGATCTTTTCAAGAAGGCTAAGGAAAATGCACCTTGCATTATCTTCATTGATGAAATCGATGCTGTCGGTCGTTCTCGAGGCACTGGAATTGGTGGCGGCAATGATGAACGCGAACAGACGCTCAACCAGCTCTTGACTGAGATGGATGGATTTGAAGGCAATACCGGCATCATCGTGGTTGCAGCCACCAATAGGGCTGATATTCTTGATTCTGCACTGCTCCGTCCTGGGCGTTTTGATCGCCAGGTGTCGGTGGATGTCCCCGATCAGAAGGGGCGCCTATCCATTTTAAATGTCCATGCACGCAACAAGCGTTTAGATGCTGATTTGGACTTGAAGGAAATTGCTCTCCGCACTCCAGGCTTCAGCGGGGCG
Source organism: Axilococcus clingmanii (assembly GCA_019693495.1). Classification (NCBI taxonomy): domain Eukaryota; kingdom Viridiplantae; phylum Chlorophyta; class Chlorophyceae; order Chlamydomonadales; family Chlorococcaceae; genus Axilococcus; species Axilococcus clingmanii. The sequence goes on along the minus strand of JAAMXV010000684.1, from coordinate 60,460 downwards.
GATCTTGCAAACTTGCTTAACGAAGCGGCAATCTTGGCTGGCAGAAGGAATAGGGATGGCATCAGCCAAAAGGAAATCGACGACTCCATTGACCGTATCGTGGCGGGCATGGAAGGAACCCCAATGACAGATTCTCGCTCTAAGATGCTGGTTGCGTACCACGAAGTTGGCCACGCAATTTGTGGTACCCTTACCCCAGGTCATGATCCCGTCCAAAAAGTAACGCTCATACCCCGTGGCCAAGCTCGTGGTTTGACATGGTTCATCCCTGGTGAGGATCCCTCCCTCATCTCCAAGCAACAAATATTTGCCAGAATAGTTGGTGCCTTGGGAGGCCGTGCTGCAGAGGAAATCATCTTTGGAGAGCCAGAGGTCACCACCGGTGCTTCTTCGGACCTCCAGATGGTGACCAACATGGCTCGTGCTATGGTCATCAACTATGGTTTCTCTGAAATCGGTCCATTTTCTCTCTTGGATCCAAGTGCTCAAAGCCAGGACATGATCATGAGGATGATGGCACGCAACTCTGTCTCTGACAGCTTGCAGACAGCGATCGACAAGTCAGTCAAGGCCATTGCTGACGAGGCGTATGGAACGGCGTTGAAGCAGATTGCTGACAATCGTGAGGCTATTGATGCAGTAGTTGAATCCTTGTTGGAGAAAGAGACAATGAGTGGCGATGAGTTTAGAGAGATTTTGGGCAGGTATACTACCATTCCGCAGGAGAATCTGGATGCAGTCCTCCGACAGAAGATGCCTGAGCCTGGTCTGCTGGCAGCGTAATGAATGCAATTAAATTGAAATTTTTGCAGAGGGGAGACGAATATACTAGATACAGAGGGATGGATGTATTTCAGCTTTGTTTTATGTTAACATTTCGTAATAAAATTTTAACTCTGTAGTATAGGTCTAATCAAGGGGTAGGTCTGAGCGATGTGAATGATGGCCCACCTGCAAGGAGAGCAATGGTGATTGGTGATACATTGGTTAAAAGGAACGCAATGTTGATACACATACATCATCCAGCAACAGACAACAGTAGTCCCCCACAACGTATGCGGTAATCTGCAGCGATGAAAGAATGAACTGAGTTGCGTTGGCCACGTGCAATCGGCAAGAGACTTCTAGACAATAAAAGACGCATACAAATTATTTAGTCCAGGTCTTGTTGCATTTACGTATACATATCCACCTCCACCTATCACTAAGAACAAGATAGTTCCCAACAACAGGCCCATCCGTCTTGGAAGAAATTGTCTCGAGTGATCTAAACAATGCTATGATCAGGAACGCAGAAACAGAGATGTCAAATTTGCAACCCAAAAGGTATATCTGTAATATCTAGACGTTATATTTACATTTTGTCAACTAATCGGGCATGTATCGTCAGTTGACGGTCTCTGGTGCAATGGGAGAAAGTGACTGATGTGCATGCAAATCTGTGAGTCTATGACACTTGGCGAGATCAGACCTCTCACTATATAGAGTTTCTTTTGGTCTGAACTAGTGTTCTAGCAGCACTAGCTACCTGAAATGTGATAAAGGCAGGAATGAAAGCTAAAAGCTAGGCATGCCAGTGGGCAACAGCCCATTTGACCAAGGAGAACTAAGAACCGGGAGCGCGATGTCTTACATGCGAGTGATGGTGGCTGGGGTGGATATTGCTGTCAGAGACACAATAATCTCTCCTTTCTCAGGTAGCATTAAATTGTAGTTCAAAGTCATTGTTTCCATAGCGTGAAAGAATGGCTGTCGGCAAGAACAAGCGTAAGTGATGATGGATTTACACAGTTGAAAGGGGTCCGTGCTCTTTAGTTTTGGATGCTGATTAAATGTTGAAATTGATTTTGCAGGCCTTTCGAAGGGCAAGAAGGGTGGCAAGAAGAAGATGTAAGTACAGACGGCTGAGTGATGATTGTGAAATAAAGCTTGGAGTATTTTATTATTTGGGATATATACCACAAGGTACTGACATAATATCTCTATCAATTCGCAGTGTTGACCCATTCGCAAAGAAGGATTGGTATGACATCAAAGCACCAAGCATGTTTGCTGTGAGAAATGTAGGAAAGACTCTGGTTACTCGTACTCAGGGCACAAAGATTGCATCCGACGGATTAAAAGGTCGCGTCGTTAATGTTTCCCTGGCAGATTTGCAAAACAATGAGGCTGACGCTTACCGCAACATCAAGCTCCGCATTGAGGATGTTCAAGGGCGCAACTGCCTTTCAAACTTTCATGGAATGGATTTGACCACTGATAAGCTCCGTAGTTTGGTCCGAAAATGGCAGACTTTGATTGAAGCCCATGTTGACGTAAAGACAACAGATGGCTATTTTCTCCGCCTGTTCTGCATTTCTTTTACCAAGAAGCGTCAAGGTCAGGTGAAGAAAACTGCCTATGCTCAGACATCTCAAATTCGTGCCATCCGCCGCAAGATGGTTGAAATTATGACTCGCGAAGCCACTTCCTGTGACTTGAAGGAGTTGGTAGGTAAATTTATTCCAGAGGCCATTGGCAAGGCTATTGAGCAGGCTTGCCAAGGAATCTATCCTCTCCAAAATACATTTGTGCGCAAGGTTAAGGTATTAAGAGCACCTAAGTTTGATTCCAGCAAGCTTATGGAAGTCCATGGGGACTATTCTGCAGATGTTGTGGCGGAAAAAGTTGAGAGACCAGCAGAAGAGATTGTTGGGCTTCACCCTGAAGAGGCAACCGCATAATGAGGGGCTAGAACATCAATTTTCGAGGCCTATAGCTGTAAAATGTTCTAATAATATTGTTATGCAAGAAAATCTCTTCGAGCTTTCCAAGATGAGAGGATCTCTTTCATACGAGACTCTTTGACAGACATTATAATCATGGCAGCTGTACTGAAGCTGTACCAGCTTCACGAGGGTTTGGATTTACATAAGATATACGCTGGAGTGCAGCCTGGCAACCATTATTTAGGTTGTAATAGTAAAATTTATAGTTTATCAGTGTCTATATATCGTTTGTGAAAATCTTCTAGTACCTTGCTTCAATAAAGCGCTGTGGAGCTTTCAAGTGCTGCTATCCCCTTGCTTACGTGTATTTAAAACCTTGCTCACGCGCGCAACAATGCTCCATTCTATCCCAACACGGTTAGCTAAAATATCACCGAAGACGGAAGATGGAAACATAGTAACAGCCACCATATCCGACCTGGGAGGGTTGCCCCACAAGGAGGTCACCCCCTCTTCTACTCCCTCTTCCAAGAGTTCTCCCCCTCTGTTGATGCCCAAATCGATTGAGAATGGTGGTGTTACTCTCTCGCATCAGCCAAGAACAACACAGCTCTCTGCAATGCATCACTGCTTTCAATCGCATGGACTGATTTGCGATGTTGAATGTACTCCAGTGCAGTGCCAGAACTGTAAGGCCGTCTTTGGCAGAGACACTACCCTGATGAGAAGAGGGCCAGGTGGTCCCAGAACGCTATGCAATAGCTGCGGGCTTGTCTGGGCAAAAAGTGGGAAAATGAGAGATGAGTCAAAACTGGCAATGGTAGGGAGAAGGGCCGCCAAATTCTTGAATGAGAGGAAGCGTAAAGCTGACGATTTGATGACATCCTCTGGTGAGGAGTCAGTTGAACGGATCTCCACGCGTCTACACAACACTGACACGACAAGCGGCAAGCATTTGAGGTCTGAGGAAAGACTCCACGTCCCTCTTGATTTAAAAAGAATGCATAATCAAGGAGTCGAGCATGGTAGTGACGGTGACAAAGATGCGGCTCTGGCGCTCTCGATGCTGAATACACCTCCACATGCTGCTATGAAATGTGCCATAGCTTCAGTGCCCACAGGACCGGACAGAATCATTGTCCAAAAAATATCAACAGTCTCAGCTCCTCCTAAAGTTTCAAAGTCACCTGTACCACCGCACAGAGGTGGTGGTGTGAAGGACGCTGACAAACAAGTCGCCAAGCGCATTATTGAAAGTTTGTACCAGTGCAGCACTCCCAATGAATGTGAGCGAGTGATTGACCTTCTGGGTAGACTTGACCTCCCTGCAGGGGTGCAGATTGCTTTGCTGAAGGGACTCTTAGAAGAGCAAATGACGAGGCAGCGGCAGGTGAATGACCTCTTCAGGGCGCTTCTCCAAAGGATATTCTAGAAAGATAAAGGTACACAATAGTATACATTTTTTCAATGACTTCATTCTAAGGCTATCTCTTATGATTTGCCTGTGTCCCAGGTCCCCGAGATGAATTTTGTTGGCTTAATGTAGATGTGCAAGGGGACACCTTCAAAAATTCACATACTACTGTACTGTAATTCCCGTAAAAGCATGGAACCAGAATGCAGTCTGTTCATAGAGCTTTGGCTAATGTCGATACACTGAAGATGTTGAAATTCATTACTGAATTCTTATAATTCAAAATTTGGTTGAGTGAATAATAAACCGAGAATAGCTCGATGGCAACAAATAGCCTACCATGATTGGCAGCGCTTGCATTCCTCACGCTGTTATCGAAGATTCACATCTCATCCATAATGCAACCATTTATAGAAAGCATGCATCGCCCATGATTGCTCGATTTCCCTCTAGACATGTTGCAAGTTTTAGCCCTTGCCAGCCGACCCTTCGACTTCCGAGTGCAGCTGTAGCCGCTGAGCGAGGGGAGATCGAGCCCGAATGGGACAAGATGACAAGTAAATTGGTAGCCTTATCAACTGTACCTTTCCTTCTCTTATTTCTCCCTCAAATTTTAAAAAATGGTGCCAATATAGCGGCTGGCAATCCTGCTGCTTTGGGTTCCTTATCATACATCAGCTTTGTGACGGGACTTGCGGGCAATACCCTTTTATTAAGCTATTTCACATCCAAGGAAGAAATGTCTGCGGTTGCAGTTCAAGCGATAGGGATCGCATCAAGCTTTATCATTCTCACACAAATGAGAATGACTGAGCTTATACCACACCAGCTTTATGCTGCCATTGCCATCGCTGTGGCCTCATCAGCTATCTTCACAGCTCTGAAGCTCAATAGGTATCTGGACTCATTAGGGAAATTTGGACAGCTTGTTTGGATATACTGGCAGAGAGCTTTGGGATTGGCAGGGCTTGGCATCATTCCTCAAGCTTTATCAACAACGCTGTTTGGAAGCACATCCCTGACTCCAGGGGGAGTTGCACTCTCATTGGGCTGTTTACTAGTCAGTCTAGAGGCTTTTGATAGAATGCCAAAGGTTGTGGCAAATCTATGGCCGAGTCTCAGTGCATGGACGGCCACAATTTTATTTATGCTCCAACCCATAGCCCAATTGATCCTTAACTTTTCAGATCCGTCCAGTCTGCATGGGCTCTCTCTTGCAACAATTTTGTTGGCTTCCATGGGTAATGGATTGATGATGCCAAGAGCATTAGCAACAAATGATGTTATCTGGTCAGTTGGAACAATATGGGGGTACCTTGTATTTGGTTGGGCTCAACTACTATCACTGTATTTAGGCAGGAAGAATGCTATCACTGGTGAGAGGTTCATCAGCTTGGAGCTGTTCCTAGTGCTGAGTGTTATTATTTGGATGTGGATGTTATTTGTACTACTCAAGTCACGAAAAATTCAGAAATATTGTAGAACTGAATGAAATTTGGATTACTGTTACAAGGGTACAAAGTTATGTGTCACATTATTCTTTCTGCACTGTAAAGAGGGTGTTAGTGAGCACTCATGCATGGCATTCAATCTCTTTGTGTCTGTGTGTCTGTGTGTGTGGTCAGAGTGGTGCATGAAACATGTGTCACCATTGGGAGCTTATAAGGAAGCTCTCTCTCAGAACAGGTCTGTGGTGAGTATTTATCATCAACCCACACACACACGCACACCCCTGGCCAGGGATACATCAAAAAAACAGGGTGGATGGAAACCTACAATGCTTCATCAGATAGGAGAGATACTATCTGTACAAAGAAGAGGGTAAGGGTGTCAGCACAAGAGTAAGCCCCGTTCTGTTTGCAATTGGACGGTTGCCCACCCAAAGCCGGACCACATAACTGTGACTATGGCGAGCTGCCTCACCGCCACCCAGTAAAGGGGGCTTGCGAGGGTCCTACCTTTTCAGGTTGGCACTTTCTGCCTCTTCGCCCGGGGACTTTCCCCAGCACCTAGAGAGTAGTAGTATTGTCTACTCAGGTGCCGAAGTGGCCCTTTGTCCTGCACCCTTACCTTGGATAGTAGTAGCTACATATTGGCAAAAACTACGGCATCTCTGTCTGCGGGTGAGACGGGCGTATTTCAGTGGGGGACATAAAAAGAAATAGTATCTTCTGTTCAGGTTCCACCTGCACCCATAGAAACACAAACTACAAGTTGAGGAAGAAATACTGGCTGCCGTCAGATAGTGGTGCATGTTTCCATAATCAGTCACGAAGTATCAGATTAGCGACGTTGTATGGTTGAGATATCAATCATTGGCATATACATGTGCTATCTTCTCTCAGTTCAGGTCTCCAAAAAACTATATCTACACAGCAGTTGTATGCTACTCAGCAGAACGAAAGTTTTTGTGTCACATCTTTGAGAAGATGGCTGTGTGACTTCTTTTTTTGTGTGGCACACCACACATATAAAAGGAAAGATAAAAAAATAATGGCATCATTGAATCGATACCTCTCATTGACATATGATGCCTCAGAAGGTGTCCTAAGATTGATCGTGATTTTCCAATCATGTGCCAGGGTCGACGAACAAAAGGGTCAGAAAGAACGCAGCAATGTATCATCACACACACAGAGAGAGAGACGAGATGTCTGTTGCTGTGTGTCGGTGTTGAAATTTAAAAACTTGCCATCACTCCCTTCTTTCAATAACTAAAAACCCCTTCCTTGTTATAGAAGATCTTACCTTGAGATTTATACATGAATACAATAACTGCAGGGAAGCGATGAGGGAAAAGTCAACAAGGGTCGGTGTTGCAGTGCTCCATGACGGGCAAGTCGTCCCAGAAGGTATTGCAGGTTCAATAACACATCACTCTCGTCAGCCGATTCCTTAATATAACCATCATGGCTTATGGATGCGATGCAAAGAAAATATTGCTGACCCAGTGAGTGATTTCGTGATGCATGCAAATTTTGTAGACTTGTAAGGGATTTCAAGCCCTCAGGGTATGCGATTGTCGACATATATATTCAGGTCTCAAAGATTATACCGTGCATCAGGGGGCTCTTCAAAGTCTGGAAATAAACAACATACCATCGAAGGGAACTTGATCGTTTCACGAGCGACAAGCAAGGGGCACCGGGCCCAATTATTATTAGAATGTTCTGATTATGCGTAGATTTTATAGTTGTTATTGAGGTTCGTTTGTTGTGCTTGTTTTCACTACAGGCTGAGCACGACGTCTTCGGCTTTCGAACATGAGGGATACTGCTGGTAAAATAGCCATCTCTCTGCCAGAGACATCGGCATAAAAAACGATTGCTAATTTCCTGCAAGTGAATAGACATTTGGAACCGAAAGAGAAGGCTACTGCGTAGCAAACGAGCCTCGATTGCAACCGAATTTTACCCTGCCCCCAAGGCTTTCCTTTATCATAAAGAGAACTATCGGCAGGAAGTTTAGAAATATAGAATGTCCATACCACAGGCGATTGGCCCCCGTGCCGCTCTGGGAATGCAAAGTCATATGAATGTACTCAGAGATGCTGTAGACCCCCGCAAGGCCAGAGACTTTTTTAGAGAGGTATGTTGGTTTAAAATCGTTGTACTGCTATGAGATGCTATGAGATGTTAAAAACCTGCGATCCCCTTTCAGATTTGCCGGTGTTTACCGACCATAGTGAGAACCTATAAGCTCGAAGAGCTGTCGAGTGCCCCTGAGTTGCGTCGCAACATTGCACAACTTATCAGAAAGAATGCCCAAGTACAGTCATCAAATGTCATTGATTTGCTCGTCTATAAAGGCAGAGAAGAATTGGAAATGATAATGATGCAGCACAAGCAACGACACCATATTATCGACAGGTACCTTCTCAACCCTGCCGAAGAGAAAGTCAAAAAACCTTCAGAAATGAGTCCTTTCTTAGAAAGCTTCTACAAAAGCAACTAAAAAAAAAAGATCTGTAATACCAGTACACTAAGAGCTCATAACAGGTTCTTTGACAGCAACTCGCTCCTCGACAATGCATTTCATGCCATTGGCCGTATGAATGGTGGCCCCAGTGGCCATGCCAATCTCTTCTGGGCTCACTGCCAAACTGAATTTGAACTTCCGGAGTAACATTGTGAGAGCAGTTGTCGCCTCCAGCAACGCAAACTGATCCCCGACACATTTGCGGATTCCACCACCAAATGGGATGAACGCAAAGTCGGAAGACACTTCATTTGGGTACAAGGAACTTCCCTGCTGGGCGGGTTGATAACCACTCCAAGTCCCTTTGAAATCAGCATTCTCGAATCTCTCAAAAAATCTTTCAGGGTTGAATGAATCTGGATCCTTCCAAAGATACGGTGACCTGTGGAGGTTCCAGACACTGATAAACAGATCCGCTCCAGCACCTATGGGGTATCCGCTTGGATCGCCATTCAGTCCGGGAGGGAGGGTGTCGGGTCCCAATGCACGCCTGATCAAGATAGGAGGCTGAGGATAGAGACGTAGAGATTCTGCCAGAACACACGCCGTGTATTTCATCCGCTGTAGCTCATCATACGAGGGACAGCGGTCAACGTCATCGCCAAGGACCGAGCGGATCTCTGCGCACACTTTGGCCTCTACGTCTGCATTCTGTGCCAAACAGAACACTGCCCAGGTCAAAACAGCAGCCGTTGTTTCATGTCCAGCAATAAGCATAGTCATTAGGTCGTCCCTCAATTGCTTTGCTTCCAAATCTGCATCCCTCATATCCACCAGAAACCTCAACAAGCTTGCATCCTTGACGTTGCTATAATCTCTTGCCTGGAGAGCTTCAATATCATCAGCCTGCCTGCTCTCCTTGGCTTGTGCAATCAAAGTATCTAGGCATGCATTGATAACAGCAAGATCTGAATGAAAGGCGCGTTGTCGGGGGACAATGTACTTGCTGATCGGAATATTCCAGTATGGAATGTAGAAAGTACTTCGATGCTCTGCTTCTTTTAGAACGCCATACACTGCCTTGATAACGGGAGACTCTGATGTGATGCAACCAAAGTCATAGTTGAAAACACCTAAGCCTATAATGTCCAGTCCCAGATTGAGAAACTCAGTCTCCATGTCAACTATGGAGCTGCCACTCTGAACGGCCTTGCTCAGCTTATCTATGGTTACCTGCGTGCACTTTCCAAACATTTGGACGGATGCATCTAAATAGGATTTGTGAAAAGCTGGAACAATTTGCTTCCTTCTAACCTTCCAGGTTTCTAGGTCTGCTGGGATGAGGCCTTTGCCCATAATTGGCTCTAAAATCTCTGCCAATACACCCTTGTCATAATTGAATGCATTCTCTTTCAGAAGATACCTTACTACGACCGGATCTGAAACGACGATGAAAGCTTTCGGTCCAAAGACAAGCTTGAAAACTCCTCCACTTTCCAAAAACCATTTGTACAAAGCTTTGAATAGCGGTTCATCCCCTGCAAGATCACTGAGTTCGCCTTCAGCGACCGGAATTGTCTCACCTCCAACATTTGGTTGAAAGTAGCCTTGCGAAACTTCAGTCAATAGGCGTGAAAGTCCGTCCTTCAAATTGCCCTTCCCTTTCACCCAAGCGTATCCAAGAGCAATCACCGAAGGGCTGAAAAAAGCAGCCAGCCCCAAAGCCTCTGGAGTCGAGAGAGCTTGCACAGGCAGCTTGCAGACCTGACGGTGAGGGAGCTGTCGCCGTCTCAATCCAAAACTGGACGAGTGTGTGCGAGCAATAAATCTTAAATGCATTCCGGAACTCGTGATGGACGGCATTCTACTATCGATGCTATTACGTGGGCAATTTTCCGAGAGATTGCTTGTCCAGAATTGCTGCTTATCCACTCTCAATGTGCGCCTATAAATATGCGATTAATTACACAATTAGCAGATTATACTATGACTAGAGATAAACCTGCCTCACTTCGCAATTTTTCATGCTGTCGCATGATCCATCGCCTAACAACTTGCAAAATTGCTTCCAGTACGATGAGTGCCCAACAGCTATGATCACTCTCTCCGGTCTGTTCAAGACCCAGCGCTTGAATTCCAATATTCTTCTCTGCACTGATACTGCAGGCTCATTTGATAGTTGCACCTTCCTCTGAGAGCAATTTGGCTTGCCTTCTTTTGAATACCACCACACGCTGGGCAGTCCCATGAGCTGCTGTGTCAATCCTGGGAACACTTCAGCCAGGACAGACGGTGAACGACCTACATCCCCCGTCGTAAAGACTTTCTCAGCCAAAGAGGAAACTATCTCAACTGTTGGCGGCTGCATCAACACTCCGTGTTCATCTACATTGTTGCTATGCTTGTTTTCTCCGCCACAACAGCTCAACATGTGTGCTCTGGGGCATGCTAACAACAGAGTCTCAATAGCTCTGGTGAGCGGGGAAGTCACCCACAAAACGTCTTCGGATCTGGCTTCCAAAGAAGCAAAGCGACCACGCAAGGCCAAGGCCTGCTTCTTTCCCTTTTCTGTCAGAGGCGCATCAAATATCAATGGGTCGGCCCACCCTGAGCCAGCTCTGCTGATTGCGGCATTATATTCAGACTCCCCATGTCGAACAATGTACACGGTCTTGAGATCTTTTTTACTCCTGAAAATTGGAAACATCCGCGGACCGGATTTGTGTATGTTGATGGGGATTCTTTCCACAGAATGAAGGCCGGGTGTTCTGCCAGGAGCAGCAGCGACTATCTGAGTATTCTGACTGAAAACTTCAGGCTCAGCGCCCTCGTCATCGCCAGGAATTTCATCCCTGATGTTTGGTAGATGTTGGGACAAGACTCGCTCATAGGTTGGCTGACTGTGCAGTACAAAGCCATCCAGATCTTCCTGCTCAGCAATGGCTTGTGTACACTTGACTTCGAATGGCGTTTGCAGCGTCTGCTGAGATAAAAAACGGCGCTGAAGGCTGTGAACCATCGTAGAGCCCAATTGTCGTCCGTTTTGAAGAACAGAGGTGGCCATGCCTGTTGCATACATATTGCTCGCTGTGGTGTTTGGGATATGTGGCAGATGGAAAGCTGGAGTTTCGCTGGGCAAATCTGTGGGAGCATCCTCATTCCTGAGGTAATATTTGATTGTTGACTTGTGTCTTTTAGCTCTGCTTTGTGACGGAGCATCGCTGTCTACAGAAGGCTCCCTACTGCTCTTGTTACCACCCTTATTCCTTACCATGATGTAGTCAGATGATAGCTATCCTGAATGAAATCTATAAATATCTGCCAACGGCCACTATTGCTACCTGACGCATTGAAACACTATAAATGCAATAACGGGTGTCTGCGCTTTGTGTTTAATCGAAACATGTAAAGTATTAACTTCAGAGAAAGGTGGCAATACCTAATACTACGCGACTCCTGACAGTGGAAAAAGCCTTATGGAGCCGCAGTGGCAGCGCTGCTCTACCTGTCACAATGACAGCCTCGAGAGCATTTTTATTTTCTCATTAAATTCTATACTATTACAGTATGGGTACCAACAATCAGACGGCTAGTACATTCGCAGAAGCAGAACAGCCCTCTGAAAGGGATGAAGACCAAGTGATAATTTCTGAACAAGACCTTGCTACGGCAAACTGCGATGAGGAAATAGGTGGATGGATTCTAAACACTTTGCAGAAGATTCAGCCAGGAACTGAGATTGCTGCTGGCTCGATGAGGGTAGGTTTCAAATCCTGCATTTTGAACACCGCCTGCTGTGACGCCGCCGCCCCCCGCGCACCAATGCCAGGCGCTCTCACAAATCCTAGACGCAGTCACCACAACAGTGCTAGATGAAGCAAGCAAAATGAGCCATGATGAATGTCATACCTTTTCCTCAGATTTAGATAATGCAGAAGGAGAAAAGCAAGGGCAACAACGCCCCCCCAGAAAGCGGGCTCCATTGACCAGTTTGGACATTTCAAAGGCATTGAAGAAGATCCTTCCTGGTGCACCAGGTGGCCTTTTCAGACCTTATCTGCCAACTGTTACCAAACAGGCTTGGCACCTTGATAAACAAAGCTTGAAGGGAATAAAGAAGCAGAAGACTGCTCAACAGAAAACAAATGATGTTCAAGTTTCAAATGAAAATGAGATTAATAGCGTATTACCACCCAAAATACAGGAAACTTCTGGGAGCCAGCTCAGTGGCTGCAAATCCAAGCCCCACATATGCAATGAAGCGTGTCGTTAATATCAAGTCCCAAGGCAGTCGATTTTTTTCCAAAAGAGAATCAGCTACCGGTGGATGCATCGCCCGTCGAATCGATGATGGTATATGTTTGTAGAATAAAGGAAGTATAATACTATAACTGATGGCTTTGAAAACCTTCTTTGAGAGCAACATCAATGCAAAGCCTACCAGCAATCTTCGCGCTACTTTTAAAGCAACTAGCATTGGCTGATTGTGGTATTCTGCAAAGACGTCTAGCACTTGAATAGGAGGCTTATAGAATGTCGTGTGATATGACCTACGAGCTGCTGCCATAACCCCAAAGAAAACACCCATGAATGAGGTCGAAAATTCAAAACTAGGAGTCGGTTTGGGTGGTTTTGGGTGTAATCTAAGCAGTGCCAATGAAATAATTGTCAATTGCGGGAAGAAGAATGGTGAATGCTCCACCCACTGATCCAAAAAGACATCCACGACTGTGAAGAAAATAACGACAGTCAGCCCAGCTACAGCACCAACAATGATGTCTATAGGAGTATGCAGACCCAGGTAAATTCTCGATAGCGCTATCCAAATTACCCAAGCAGCCACAGTTGCATAGCACAGGGCTGCGGTGTGGTCTGTGAGCAGTGCCTTTTCTTTCAGGTAATGCACAGCATAAAAATTTAGTGCCAATGTATTCATTGTATGACTACTGGGAAGACCATACTCCTGAGCGTTTAAGTTTTCAACTCCTCTCCCAATAAGTTTAAGTTTCTCCTTGCCATACTTCAAACCCATAGGCCTAGGGGCTGCAATTAAATCTTTGATAGCATTGCCAACATAAAGCGTCAATGTCATCAGAATAACAAGATGCCAACACAGCTCTGGGAAGCCACACCACATAAGAGCGGGAAGAAAAGATCCATAAAACGCAACACTGACAGAGTGCGAACTGACTTCAAACAGGACGGTGAGCCAGGGGGCTTCATATCTCTGAAGGAATAAAACTACGTCAAGTCCTCTTTCTACATGGTGGACAACCGCAGGATGAAGGTAGCTTCGTATAGGTTTATGAAGGGGCGGTAAAAAGCAGAATACCAGAAACGAAACGACGAAAATGACGCAAGTCACTTGAGCCAAAATGACTATAATTCCTTGCACGTAGGTTACATCGCTCAGCATTTCAGCATGAATTGATCCTTTAGATATGCATCCTGGGGAATCAAAATTGTAAAGCGCATCGAACGGTTTGCACGTTTGGAACAGCTGCTTAAGTCCACTATTAGGCGCTAGGCAAGGATGATGAGATGCACAACTGACGGCTCCATCACTTCATATGGAGAAAAAGTCGCAATCCGAATTCAGGGAAGCTATTCTGAAGTCTATAGATTGCGCGGAAACAGCGTATTTTGCATTGAAAATCGGCCATAACTTATCAAGTGTTTACAGCATCAAAAATGCCTGTGGTTGGTGTCAACAGGGACAGACTTTTTAGGGCGCTTGGTGAAGAGTACAGTGAGTTATATATGCCAGTCATTTGGCGAAGTTACTTTTTCATGCTCTGGGAATTGATCTCAATCTCTCTGGCATCTTTTGCAGCTGAAGAGGAGTTTGATGAGCTCTGCTTTGAGTATGGCATTGAACTTGACGATGTGGTACGTTACCTTTTGTTGACTTAAACAAATGCATCATTTCCTCAACCATCCAATTTTCTCAGACGTCGGAGAAAGAAATTCTTCGGAAGGAGTTGCAAAATGCAAGTGCAGCGGCTTTACGAAATGCCAGTGAGGAAATCATCTACAAAATTGACATTCCTGCAAACAGATATGATATGCTTTGTTTGGAGGGTATTGCCAGAGCACTCAACATTTTTAAAGGAAAGATTCAACCACCTCAGTATTGTTTAGCAGAGATGAATGGGAGACAGCTGGAAAGGATGGTCATCAAGCCAGAGACTGCCCTTGTTCGACCATTCATCGTGTGCGCAATCCTGCGGGGCATCAGCTTTGATACTACCAGCTATAATTCATTTATTGATGTTCAAGATAAACTGCATCAGACATTGTGTCGCCAAAGGACTTTAGTTGCAATAGGAACTCATGACCTCTCCAAGATCAAAGGCCCGTTTACGTATGAAGCACTCCCACCAGAGGATATCAAATTCACCCCACTGAAACAAACGAGAGAATACTATGCGAAGGAGCTACTGGAATATTATGCAGCCAATGATCAAAAGCTGAAAAAATATGTTCCTATTATTCAAAAGTCGCTGGTGTACCCTGTTGTTTTGGATGCCACGCGAACGGTCTTGTCCCTTCCCCCTGTAATCAATGGAGCGCATTCAGCAATCAGTCCAAGTACCAAAGACATCTTCATAGAGTGTACAGCAACTGATTTTACAAAGGCAAAGATAGTGCTGAACACCATTTGTTCCATGTTTTCTGAGTATTGTCAGAAGCCATTTGAAATTGAACCAGTCCAAGTGGTAGATGCCCTGGGTGCAACCACAGTGTACCCAGATTTGCACAAGCATGCTTTAGAAGTGGATGTTCAATTCATAAATGGCTGTACTGGTCTAAATCTCAGTGCTCACAAGGCTGCTGAATTGGTGTCAAAGATGCAGTTGGAAGCATCTGTGATTGGAGATGGCGTAATCCATGTGCAAGCACCAATAACACGGAGCGACGTCTTGCACGCCTGTGACGTTATGGAGGATGTCGCCATTGCATATGGATTCAACAATTTGAAAAAGACAAACCCTGGCACAATCACTGCTGGAAAAGAGCTCCCATTAAATGCATTGACTGAGGCTCTTAGAGTTGAATGTGCCATGACTGGCTTTACTGAAATTCTGACGTGGGCTCTGTGCTCTCGACACGAAAATTTTGCGGCGATGCGCCGGGTGGATGATGATCAGGCAGTGTCAATCGGTAATCCGGCAACTGCAGAGTTTGAAGTGTGCAGAACAAGTCTCCTTCCTGCTGCCTTAAAGACTTTGGCTGCTAACAAAGATTCTCCCTTGCCTATACGTTTATTTGAAATCTCAGATGTCATACATCTGAGTAATACAGGGGAAGTGGGAGCAGTGAACAGACGTAGACTTATTGCTGTTTCTTGTGATAAAACAAGTGGGTTTGAAATCGTTCATGGATTGTTAAATAGGTTGATGGACATGCTGAGGGTTCCGTTAGCCAGGCAGGTAGCCGATGCAGGGTGTGAGCCCGAGACGACCACGCTGAGGGAAAGGTTTGGCGGTGGATACGAATGGAAAGCTGAGGATAGTCTCACATTCTTCCCTGGTAGACATGCCTCTGTCTATGTCAAAGGTCAATTGATTGGCGAGTTCGGTGTCGTGCACCCTGAAGTATTGGAAGCATTTGATATTTCAAATGCAGTAGCAGCATTAGAGATTGACATCGAGCCTTTCTGTTTCGACCAGGGTTTCGCAATGCTACCAACGCATATGAATGCGATGATGTAATGTGCTCTCAGTAACCGAATCGTTTCAATAGTTTTATAATCGAGCAACCTGGATAAACTTGGAAGACAGATTGGGCCTTCCGAGGAATCGCAGGAATCCGTCGACCATCAACATCTTGAAACCTTAACGTAAATGCCTCGACCGAGCTTACTGCGTCGTGAATTGTTGTTGCCAGGCGATTACTTGCCAGAAGATGTAAAATGTCCAGGAAAGCACCATGTAAGCTGACGTCTAGCTCTCCATCACCCATGGCCTCACGTCAACTGCTCCTCCGCACTCAGGCCATTGTCATCAAGCTTCATAAAGCCACGAAAGCTACACCCTACCCTACTTCCACCATAGAACTTACAGATTTTCGCACAAAAACATCTGGATCCCTGAAAAGAAAGAAACTTAGGTTGGAACTAAGGTCAGAGACAATCGTGCCGTTTCTTATAGCGAAGGATCACCCAACGGTGCCGTCTGAGCCTCACGAGAGATGCTGGGTGGGAAATGCTGGAGCGGAACGCTTTTCTGGTCAGCAGTATGAGGATGCTCTCCCATGTGCTCCTAAAAGGCTGAAGCCAGCCCCTGGAGTGCCACTCGTCGGTGCTCAATTGAAGGAGTACCTCGAGGTCACGCTTGCACACATTCCCAGCCCATTCCCCGTCGGCACGAGACTGTGGATAGCATGCGCTGGGAGAATCCGCTGGCCAGCTGTTGCTTGGAGCTCATCATTATGCCCTAAGAAAGATTTGGGAGATCTTGTTCTCACGTATCGCCCCAGTAAAATTCTTGTCAGGTACTATGGCCAGCACAGCAGCTCTTGGGTGCCGTCCAATGCGTGTCAAGTGCCCGATGGCAATGAGTCCTACTTGTTTGAGGAGTTCCAAGCTTGGGGGAAGTCGGAGAATAAAGTTCAATTGGTCGAATTGGCTCTCCTGGAGGTGTCTGGAGCAGACTCGAATCCAGAATCTGAGAAGAATAGAATGCTGAGCTTGTATGACCGCCATCAGACGGTCCTGGCAGCCACAAAGAGAGTGGTCGACACGTGCTATGTATGCCGCGAGGATGGAGGGATTTTAGAGTGTGTTGCATGTCAGCGACTCTTCCATACTTTTTGCTTGACAGTTCCAGCTGTGAATGAAGAGTATCTGCCTGATTGCAGGTGGACATGCCCATGTTGTGGAGAGGAGCAGGAGCTCGGAGCTGCAGCGCGAGCTCGTTCATTTGCAGATGACAGCGAAGATGCTGCAGAAAGAATGGGGTTGACCCCTGATTGGATTATTGAAGCTGCAGCATTTCAGGTATTTAATCTTCCTCGTCCCTCGGCAGATCACCCCTACGTTAAAGGGCTGCTGGACCCCTGCACAAATTCTAAAATAGCCCCCAATATACCCGCTGAGCTGCTCTACGATAAGAAAGACAATGGCCTGCTGCTTGTGAACAGCTGGGCTGGATACTATGTGCTTTTGAATCCAGATTATAGAGCTCAAGTGCAATGGAGATTTGTTAATCGGGCCATTGACGAAGTGGAATCTGGTGCCGTCCCGGCCGTCATACTTGTCTGCCGCAACTCCACAGATACCGGATATTTCCAGCGCCTTCGGTGCTATCCCAGAATACTGTTACGCCGCACAGCTGCGCACTTTAAGGACTATGACAACACTCCCATTGGGTTTGGCATTGCAATTTTCTGTTTGGCAGGCATGAACCACAGGCGGACTCTGTTTTCAAAATTTTTTGACGCTTTTGAACTTATGGGCGAACCTTCCATTCCAGTTGATAGAGTATTGGTTTCCAGCGATGATTATTTTGCTCTTCTCGACCGACTCAGAGAATACTCTCGACATTTTCATAGAGATAATTGGGTGCAGTGCAGTATGTGCTCAAAATGGAGGATCATCTCGTCCTCAACATTGATTGGAGATGATGAAGTGTGGGACTGCTCCCGATTGAATCCTCCTCTGACTTCTTGTCATACCCCTTTGACCAAGGAAGAAAGAATCGGCGGTCATTATGCAGCTGGATGGAGTGCAGAGAGAATGGAAGAAGCAGACAATGCTCACAATAACAGCCATAGCGATGTTCCAGCTCCTCACCATTGCCCTCCTCTCCTTTGCCCAATGAGTGTTGATGTCTGTGAAAAGACATTAGCAGATCTTATATGCCTACCACCTCGAAATACTTCTTTAACTGACTATCTGGCACCAGCAGCATCTGAAGAACACGAATATGGCACAGAGCAGGTTCTTACTGCTTTAGAGCTTGCTCGACGAGCTCGAATAGCTGCCAACAGAGCATACCTATCAAAACTTGGCTTGACGCCAGGGTCAATCAATGGAGGAGAGATCGCACCACTGCCACCTGACAACGAAGCCATGGTGAAGGCAGCAAGAGAGTTGGCTAGACAAGCTGCTGTCGAGGCTTCTAATCGTCAGTTAGAAGGTTTGAGAAGGAGAAAAGAAGCAGCTGCAAGGGCAAGGGCCAGCGAAGAAGCTTTGCTGTTACAACGGCTTGCAGAAATACGCAGGGAAGACACAGCTGCCAAGCGAGAGGCTGACCAGGCAGAGAAGGCAGCTGCCCAGATCTTAAACAGCTATTGAATCGATTAATTACCGCATGTCCAGTCTATATCACTTCTCTCTTGAACTTGTTGTGTAATTCCCAGGGTGTCCCATCTTTTTGCTGCTTCCCACTTCTCCAAGCCATGCTCCATTTCTCTAATACACCTAGCTATTTCAGCATCTTTCTGGATGGCATTCCACCAAATTTCTAACTTTGGTCTACCGGTGAATACTGACTTCCAGCCATAATGACGGGGCAGGATGTTGACAAAAAATACAAAGGTTGGGAATAAGGCCCCATCGCCAAATGAAATGTCCTCTCCAGCCACATATGGAGCAGCCAAACCCTGCAAATGGTGTTCCAGGGCATCCAGTTGAAATGATATTTGCTTTAAACCTTTATACCTCTCATCAACATCCATCTGTTTGTACATGCTTCCTTGTATGGGAGTTATGTACACATCCAATATCCGTGCAGCCAACGCTGCAACCGCCCTCTGGCTGGCATTGGGTGGAACAAGATCAGGACCAACACCTTTGTATGCATCGAGGAGATAGCTTTCAATCACTTGAGATTCAGGGAGCGCCAAACCATCAGGTAGGACCATTAGAGGCATCTTTCCTTGCGGATTTAATGCCAGATATCGCTCGTCTTTGAGGCCCCCAAGTTCTTGAGGGGGGACGATATCCATGGACCCCTCCAAACCTTTCTTGTATATGATCCATCGAATACGAGCACCATTATTGGACACTGGGACCTGCATTTCAGATATCGTACACGTCAAAGCAGCTAGAGGGATTGAGAATACCAACGTACATCAAAAAGAGTAGGTTTGGAGGGCTTGAACGGGGCTATGTCTGGCGCCGAGAGAACATCCATAGATGTTGCTCTTGACTTCATAGAAGCGGCACTCGGTGCAGTCTGTGATTCCTTGACGTCATGAATGAGTTATATTGCATTGCGCTTTGCTTTTAGTAGTACTGTTATAAGTATCATACCTTGACATGTGTTGGCGTGAATTGCCTGCTGCAAGTCACATTGACAGTAAAGCACCTCATTTCTCAACTCTTACGACATGAAATGATTCTCTTCATGAATTGCTGGAGCAAAGACAGTCCATCCAAGCCAGCATTGTGGCATCATACCCATCGGAGAATTTGCATGAGACTTTCTAGAAGCGATTGGCGGGTGATGGCATTCACTTTTCAAAAAATTATAATGCATCTTCTCTTCTCGACCAGTATGTCGAGTGGAATCAACAATTTCCTTGGTTCTCTTCCGACTTGGAGGTGTCCAGCTCAGCCATCACCGACAAGTCGTCGCAGCAAAAGGGAATTAAATGTCAGGGCTGAGGCGCTCAAATTGCCCAGTGTTATCACCAAGGTCAGTTGCAGAGAATGCAGCAGAAGATACAATCGTAGCAGCAGTGTAACCGGTCGCACATCTTCTTCAGGTAGCACCCAAGGCCGACCTTGTCCTAGCTAAAGTTGCAGAAGCTGAACATAAAACAGCGGCAGGTATCATCTTGCCGAACTCAGCACAGAAGAGACCTACTTCTGGTGATGTTATTGCCCTAGGAGATGGTCAGGTTGGCACAGAAAAGCATTCGTTCACTTTGAACATAGGCGACACAATCATTTATTCGAAGTTTGGTTTGGGTGCAACGGACATTGAACTTCAAGATGAACAGCACATTCTGATCAGAGAGGATGATGTTATCGGTATCATGCCTAAATCTGGAGCCCATGCTGATGACGTACCTGAATTAAAGCCAATTGGAGATCGTGTCTTACTCAAAGTCGAGGAACAAGGGGAGGTCACCTTGGGCGGTGTTATCCTCCCAGACTCGGCGAAAGAGCGGCCGTTAATGGGCACTGTGGTGAGAGTAGGTCCTGGTAAGCTTAATAAAGAAAGTGGCGAGAGGAAAGCTATCAAATTACAGGAGGGTGACAGGGTTGTTTATTTCAAGTATGCAGGTGACGCCATGGAAACCACCTCTGGTGACAAGTATGTTGTATTACATGAGAGCGATATCTTGTGTAAAGCGTAAGCTTGTAAGTATGAGAATTTGATTTCGAATAATTTCAAAAAGAATGCACCGCTCTTCAAGATAGTGAACTTGTCCCACAAAGTGATGGTCCATTTACAAGTATCTGTTGGCGTTTATGGACAGAATACTTGCCGAAGTACTTGCCAGGGCCAAATCGCATCCATGCTGTTGTCAAATAGACAGCAATTGATCGTTGCATTACCGTCAGTAAGGTCATTGCCCCAGCAACGTGGTCCATGGGGAATCCAGGCTGGGAGCGTTGCCGCTGTTGTTAGCAGTGGAGGAGATGAGGAGCCTCTATACCCAGAAGCCCTAAATACACTATATCTTCTCTATTCATTTGCTTGCTTTGTGGAGAGAACATGGCGGTTTGCATTACCTTTAGTACTTGCCTTTATGGAGGGTGGTTATCAGGCAATTGCAGTTGTAGGTTTTGTGGCTCCACTGGCCTGCTCTGTGTTTGGGCCTACACTGGGCAGGTTACTGGATCGCCTTAGTCGCCCTGTAGGATTAGGTTCCATGGTAGCTTTGCAGGGGATAGCTATAGGATGTTCTGCCCTTCTTCTTCTGGCAGGAAGTTCAACGATACTGGAGAGCAAGCCTTTATTTTTGATGCTGCTTGTTCTGTCAGCTTTAGAACGACTCAGTGCCATGGCATCTGAATTAGCAATCGAAAGGGACTGGGTAGCACAGTTAGTTGGTAGGGAGAAAGCCTCTGTTCTTGCCAAGAGCAATGCATTGCTCAGGCGAACTGACTTATCATGCGAATTATTGGGCGCGATCTTTTTTGGTTACTTGTATGCCACATTTGGCTTGGGACCCTCAGTAGCTTCCGCTGCAGTCCTAGCAGCAGTCTTCACACCGTTGCAATTGTTGTGCATTCAAAGAATGTCAAAAATAGCCCCACAAATTGTGTCTCACGATAGGAATAAAGAAAATAACATAAAAGCCAGCGGGTTTGTTGATAGATTGCGACAGCAGGTAGAGGATGGCATTGCAAGTTGGCGATGCTACTTCAAGCAGCCAATACTCCCGGCTTCATTAACATTTGTATTGATTTTTTTCAACGTGGCAATGTCGCCTGGTGGCCTCATCACGGCAATATTGACATCTTGGGGCTTTGATGGGAATGCAATGGCAGCCTTCAGAGGTGGTTGTGCTGTCATGGGCTTCACTGGCACCTGGGTAGGTGGTCTACTGATCAGAAACTTTGGTTTGTTAAAGGCTGGAGTTTGTGCGCTGGCAATCCAAGGGACACTACTTGTATCTGCTGCTGTACTGTACACATACCGTATTGCTCCAGGATTGGATTTTGCAGCCACCATTGGAAATTCCATTCCGATTCCAGTTGTTGTCTGGGCTGCACTTGTATTACTGTCTCGGATAGGAGTGTGGAGCTTTGATATGGTGAATGCCCAATTGTTCCAACAGACAGTTTCTCCCAAAGAAGTAGCAGCAGCCTCCACTGCAGAGATGGCGCTGTGTAGCTTTTCAGAGTTGGCAATGTTGGGTCTGGCAGCCTATGTGATTGCGCCTGCTGCCCGAGGAGCCTTAGTGTATTCATCGCTAGCAGCAGTACTGGTGGCAAATTTCCTTTATTTGAGCTGGGCCTTATCAAGAAAGCAAGATTTCTTAGAAAAATTAAGTTTAATTTCATAAAATGCCTGGACACCTCCCAAACCCCGTGCTTTTGCAAATTTTTAAACATCTCGACTCTGACTGTTTGCGTGAGATCAGTCCGGTTTGTAAGCAGTGGGCAGCTCTGCTTGCAAGTGAACAATCCGGTGAACTCTGGAAAAGCGTCGCAGTGACAATTAGCCCCCGCTATGTCAAAGGAAGGGACCGCCGGCCTCGAGCTCAAGTGGACGTACAGCGGTTGTCGAGGTGGTTTGAAAACCGCAGACCTTTTCTGAAAGAATGTAGATTTATTATCTTCTTTCCAGGAGCTTTGGAAATAGTGGCTCATCTGGAGCTCAACAACATCGAATCTCTGATAATCAAAGGAAAAAGCAGCGAGTGGCCATTGGTGCAGAGGAACTGGCAGTGGCTGACAGAACTGACCAATTTACGTTCCCTCCAATTACTGGATTGTGTCAACAACATGTCTGATTTGAAGCTCCCTATAAACCTAGAGGAGCTGATCGTCAACAGTGTGAGCTGGCTGCCAGATGAAAAGAAAAAGAAAAAGCGAGCACCTAGAAAGCACGGTGACAGTGTTGATGATTGGGATTCCTACTGCTCCGATGAGAGCGAGCCAGCGAGTGCAGGATGGTATGAATTCCCTCAGGCCTTTTATGGGTGCACGAAACTGAGGAAACTTGTCTTGGGCAATTGCTTTACAAGGTCTGTTTGTGATGAATGTGAGGAATTGGAATTTATGCAGGAGCTGATCGATTTAGAGTCATTGAAGGAGTTGACTTTTGTGAACAGTCATGTATGGATATCATCTGGTCTTGATCATTTCATTCAAGAGAAAGAACTTGTTGTCAAAGAGGAACACACGGGTTAGTGTTGACTTGTAAAGCTGTGGCTCATTCAAAAGAATTATGCTCACTTCAAGTGGACCCCTCAGTCATGTCTGACCCAGTGACCCATCCCAAACAGCCAGGACCCGTAGTTTTGGTTGACTCTAGTTTCTGATTAGTCGACAAGGACAGGAAATGGATGGTGAGCCGCATTTTCGAGTGATTTTAAGATTTTTGAAAATTGTGCGAACTTAAAGATTACAAACTCGGTTAAGCCACTCATTTCAATCTGATCGCATCTTGGGGTCGACGGTTCGAGCCCGTCAGGGGGTGGTTTTCAAGTAAACCGTTCGGGAGGATAATCCCTTCACATGGTGCCCCCTTAGCTCAGTCGGTAGAGCACAAGACTCTTATGTATTTTTTTGATGCCGCCAGACAGTGCTCTATTTTATTAGAGATCAAAATAGAGATTACAGGGACTATACTATCGTCATGGACACAAGAGGCCTTCCGAGTCAAAACCCCTCCCTCGACGACCGTTCTATCGAGCTGGCAAAAAGTGCACCAGGCATTGGAAGATTAGTTTTCCTCGCACTTATCCGAGCTCCCATGCTCTATCAGGCAGCATATCATTTTGTAACTACACAGAGAATTTCTGCCTCACAGCGACCGACGTTGCATTTTTATTGTTAATTCAAGCTGGAGCCCTGAACGAGTCTCACTTACTGCTTTGCTCTACCTGCTTCTGCCCCCTTTCAATGGGCACACACTTTTATGAACCTTCAGTCTTGGCATACACTAACATGAAGACAAGATATTTCTTTCTGTTGAGGGAACGGTGCCTCTTTCTCTCTCTCTCTCTCTGCTTCCAGTACTGCTGCACTCTGGGCAAAGTGGACATCAAATGGTATAAAACTATATACTCATACCATAAATTGCAATTTGAATGTTCGCCAAACAGATTTTAAAGTGGTGTACGGCTGTTTGAAACCACGGTCCTAATACATGCATCGTAAAGAATGGACGAGCAAATTGAAATGCATACGGAAGACCGAGCCATTATGCCTTCCCTACAACAGTCCTTACAGATAATCAAAGGTTTAGATATGGGCCAAGCCCTGGAAACCATATCAGACCTGCATTCGTTGCCACTTCTAACTCTGTTAGAGTTCGCTCCGCACTTGGAGCTCCTGATCGTCAATGAGCTCGCTGGCAGGAACCTCGGCCCAGCAGTGGCCAGAGCTATAGTGCGTGCTATCAACTCATCAAACAGACAGTCGACCAGAGATACGTTGAAGCAATTCTTATTGAATATGGCATTGACTCATGCAGACAATGCTGGTCTGAAGGAATGCCTGTTGAAGGTGTTTGGAGAGCCTTTGGACGTTGCACAAGCAGCAGAATGGCACGATGAAAGGTCCCTCGTAGCATCTTACAAGGCTGAGATCCTTATCCACGATCGAGAGCCGGTTCCTCACATAGATAAGAAGCGGCGGATTACTTCAACAGCATTTGTGAACATAGGCACCATTGATATTATCCCCCAGCAATCAAACCAACAGACTGCACTTCCCTTCTTCGTGGAAACCCCAACGATGTTTAGAAATCTACAAAGCTTTGCATTGGGTCTTTTATCACCACACAGTTCATTACTGCTTTCGTCCAAGGATAACGTTCCTTGCGGGAAATCGCTCCTCATCAACTATGTCGCTGCGCTGCTGTCGGTCGACCCGATCACCATCCACTTGGACTCAACTATAGATGCGAAGAGCCTGCTGGGTGCGTATGTTTGCGGGGCAACCCCAGGTGAATTTACCTGGTGCCCAGGTCCTTTGGTGCAGGCTGCATCTCAAGGACGTTGGCTGGTCATCGAAAACATAGATCTGGCCCCACCGGAGCTGCTCTCTGCGCTGGGCCCTGTTCTGGAGAAAGGAGTTATCAGCATTCCGAGTAGGGGGGAAACTATTGTGTCCTCTCCAGGATTTAGATTGATAGCAACGGTGGCAACAAGTACACAAACGCTCCAGGACTTGTTGAATGGACTGTTTCATCATGTTCTCGTCGAGTGTCCAACTGAAGAGGAGCAGCAGGATATAATCAATCGCCTCCACCCCAGTATGACACCATTGCTTCCTCATGCACTGGGCATGCTTCGAGCTTTGTCCAAGGTCCGAGGAATCGGAAGGGTCTTTGGGTTGAGAGACCTGCTCAAATGGAGCAGGAGGATGATAGGCTACACCCAAGACAATCCACTGCTCGCAAATGCAGAGGACTTATCAGCCGTGCCCTTGAGAGTGAGAGAAGCAGCTTTTATAGAAGCGGCAGACTGTTTCTGCAGTTTGCTGCCTCCAAAGTCGTCAAATTATGATGGAATAATGTCCCTGCTTGCAGACAGTTGGTGCGTTCCAGCAGAGGCTGTGGAGCACTATGTTCATCTGTCGAAGCCTGATACTCAAACTATAGGCAGAGCACATCTTATGGGCGATGCCGGAGTTCAAGTAGACCAATCCACATTTGCAGCAACCGGCCATGCAATGCGTAATATGGAGAGAATTGCAGTAGCCACTGTCCATAACGAGCCTGTTTTGCTGGTCGGAGAGACTGGAACAGGCAAAACTACTCTGGTACAGAAGATCGCACAGCATGCTGGAAAGAAGTTGGTCGCGTTGAATTTAAGTCAGCAAACCGATTCATCAGATCTATTGGGTGGTTTTAAACCTATAGATGCTTCTGAAAGTGTGCTTCCTCTGTTGGACACTTTCAACACCCTCGTATTTACGACCTGGAGCAAGGGTAACAATGACGCATTTTTAGAGCGTGTGACGAAACTGGCTCGGAAAAAGAAATGGATTCACTTACTTAAAGTTTTCCGGACGACAACAGATAAGGCAATCCAGGGCAAAAATCGGCAAAGATGGTTAGAATTTGGCTCTAGACTCGCCCTTGCAGAACAGTCAGTCGCTGCAGCGGAGGGCGGCCTCGCCTTCTCCTTTGTAGAGGGTGCTTTAGTCAAAGCCCTTCACAAAGGGTGGTGGTTGCTTCTAGATGAGATCAATTTAGCTCCTCCAGAAGCTTTGGAGCGGATAGCCGGTCTTCTTGAAGATAGTCAGTGTAGCTTGACGGTGATGGAGAGAGGTGACGCCCGCCCTGTAGCCAGACATGCCGACTTTCGGCTCTTCGCAGCAATGAACCCAGCCACTGATGCAGGAAAACGAGACCTTCCTACTCCGTTTAGAAACAGGTTCACTGAATTTTGGATAGCAGAGCCAACCCAGAGAGATGACCTGGCTGCCATCGTAGCCAGCTATCTGTCACGGGTGGCGGCCGGAGCTCCCGTCCACGGTGTGGTAGAATTTTACTTGGGTGCAAAGTCGGAGGGCGATGCGACCCTTCAGGATTCAGCAGGCCATAAACCAGCCTATAATTTGCGTACTCTTTGTCGATCTTTGGAGTATACGTCGATGGCAACACCGGTGTACGGCCTGCAACGCGCTCTTTATGATGGCCTAAGCATGTCCTTTGTCACACAACTCGAGGCAGAGAGTGCAACCATCATAGAAGGCCTCATGCAGGATACTCTTTTTGGTAATTCTGACATCAAGAGATTACTCAAGACACATCCTGGCAGCCCTGGTCCCAACTATATTCTATTTGATCAGTACTGGGTTGAAAAAGGTCCTGAGCCTGAGATGAAAGATGTGGATCCATTCGTCGAAACCCCGACAGTGACACAGCATCTGAGGAATTTGGCGAGGGCTGTTTTATTGCGGCGCTACCCCATTCTCCTACAAGGTCCTACATCCAGCGGTAAGACCTCTTTGGTGGCCCATTTGGCACATTCTACAGGGCATAAATTTGTGAGGATAAACAACCACGAGCAGACAGACTTGCAAGAATATCTGGGGAGTTATGTCAGCGACGCACAAGGTCGGTTGATTTTCCGAGAAGGGCTCCTCGTACAAGCAGTGAGGAGCGGTCATTGGATTGTATTAGACGAATTGAATCTAGCTCCAACAGAGGTGTTGGAAGCCCTCAATAGGCTGCTTGATGACAACCGTGAGCTCTATGTCCCCGAGCTTCAAGAAACGATCCAACCGCATCCTCATTTCATGCTGTTTGCCACACAAAACCCTCCTGGGATATATGCTGGCCGTAAAACGTTGAGCAGAGCATTTAGATCACGCTTCTTAGAGCTACACGTAGACGATATTCCTGACAACGAGCTTTCAACAATTTTAGAGAGAAGATGTGCGATTGCTCCAAGTTATGCAGCAAAGCTCGTTCTTACCATGCGGGAACTGCAGAGGTATCGTGCGGCCAGCAATGTATTTGCAGGCCGTCACGGCTTTATAACTCCTCGCGACCTATTTCGTTGGGCAAATAGGGGTGCGGTTGGATACCAACAACTAGCCGAAGATGGTTATGCCCTGTTGGGAGAAAGGCTTCGTACTGTAGAAGAGCGTGAACTCGTGCGTATCACTCTTGCTAACACATTGGGGGTGCGAGTGGATATTGAGTCGACATACCTCGAAGGCTTGAAACCACTGAATGGCTCAGATTCCTTTAATAGGACCAACTCGATACTAAAAGGAATAGTATGGACGCCATCGATGCGGAGGATGTACCACCTTCTTCATCGATGTTTAGAGTTTTCGGAGCCAGCATTGCTGGTGGGAGAGACAGGCACAGGTAAGACCACCGTCTGCCAAATAGCCGCTGATGTGCGCGGTCAGGAATTGCGCATCATCAACTGCAATCAGCACACGGAGGTGTCGGACTTCCTTGGTGGTTTCAGGCCTAACAGATCTAGGGATAGCGCTATCGTGGAACTGCGGAATGCCATTGCGGCCTTGAACTCTCTTAAAATATGTGCTGAAGTGCAACTTGGCGCTACATCACACGAAGCCTTGCAATCTCTCTCTATAAGCGTCAGCAACATTAGTGATCTAAGGGCGCAGGAAATTGTTGCAGCCATTAAGCGGAGTATCGGACTTATAAGGGCGCCTTTCGAGTGGTGTGATGGTCCACTGGTATTAGCAATGAAGAATGGCGACATGATATTAATAGACGAGTTAAATCTTGCAGATGACGCCGTGTTGGAACGTCTGAACAGCGTATTGGAACCTGGTCGCACATTGACACTTGCGGAAAAGGCTGGGGCCGGTGCTGAAGTTATAAAAGCGCACCCGTCTTTCCGCATAGTCGCAACGATGAATCCTGGTGGGGATTTTGGAAAGAAGGAACTTTCTCCTGCGCTTACGAATCGCTTTACATGCGTTTGGGTGCCTTCGTTGACATCGGAACAGGAAGTGCGCGCAATTATAGAGAGCTGTTTTGATAGCGAAAACCTGCGCGCTCTTATCGTCCCCAGAATGGTGGGCTTTTGGAGATTTTTCAAGGAAAATGCGCTCAATCTGGCAAGGCAGGCCTTCTCGATACGCGATCTCCTAGCGTGGGCGCAATTTATAACCTTAACTGCGCATTCAATCGGAGTGTTGGCATCGTATGTGCATGGTGCGCATTTGACATTGCTAGATGGAGTTGGGCTAGGGGTTGGGCTATCCGTTGAAACAGCTGAGGCGGTGCGCAGTATCTGTCTCCAGTTTTTGGCTGCTCAATTGCCTGACACTGAGCGAGATATGGTATTTAAAGCTTCGGGGTCAATCAGCAATGAGTTGTTGGAGAGTGGCATGCAAGATAAGTGGGGTATCGCGCCTTTCTTTATAGAGCGTGATACCGCGCATGTTGTGAGCGGGGAGCAGTTCAATTTTCAAGCTCCGACGACGTTACGGAACTCACTCAAGGTGCTGCGTGCACTTCAGGTAGGTGTTTTCCCAGCACTTCAGTCCCGATGAAAGGAAAATCAATCACACACAACTGTTGCTGACTAACCGTGATAATACTTAGGTATTCTGCAAGTTTGAGGGACCCTTGCATTTCTCTGTAGTCGTTTATTGCATTCTGACAGATTATAACTTCTCCCGCAGTTGAGAAAGCCCGTCTTGCTGGAAGGCAGCCCTGGCGTTGGCAAGACTAGCCTGGTGTCTGCTCTTGCCCGAACTGTCGGTCAGGAACTTGTTCGCATAAATCTCAGTGAGCAGACGGACATGATGGACTTGCTCGGCGCGGATCTGCCCGTAGATGGTGGAGCTGCAGGAGAGTTCGCCTGGTCTGACGGCCCCCTGCTCCATGCTATAAAGTCTGGTGCATGGGTCTTACTGGATGAGCTCAATTTGGCAAATCAAACTGTCCTGGAAGGGCTGAATTCGGTTCTTGATCATCGTGCTGAGGTCTTCATCCCTGAGTTGGGAGCTACTTTTCAATGCCCCCTGAAATTCAGAGTATTCGCAGCCCAAAATCCACTTCAGGAGGGTGGAGGGCGTAGAGGACTGCCAAAATCCTTCCTCAACAGGTTCATCAGAGTCCATGTGGACCTGTTGCAAACTGAAGACCTTCGCTGTGTTATGACAGGACTTCATCCCCATCTTGCATCGGTCCAAGAGAGGATGGTCACGACAGTGCAGAGATTGCATCAAGAAGCTAACATTTCGAGGTTATTCGGAAACATGGGAGGGCCATGGGAGTTCAACCTTCGTGATCTCCTGCGCTGGTGTGAGCTGATCAACAAGGCTGCCGCAAGTGTGGAACTCCTTGACTGGGAAGGCCTGGCTGTGCACTACATCCCTATACTGTTTCTTCAAAGGCTGAGAACATCTGGAGACAGGAGCCATGCATTGTCTATTCTACAGCAGGTGTGGGGTGCTAACAGGTTTGAGACCTCTCCTCGAATTCCTGCGTTGAGAGTGGATGCTACCTCGATCTCCATAGGAAACTGCACTTTGGGTCGACGAGCTCATGGCTCGTGGAAGTCTACTTCACAGGAAGATTTGCTGCTGCTGAAATCTCAAATGACACAGCTGGAATGTCTGGCTGAATGTGTGAGAATGCAGTGGATGTGCCTTGTGACAGGTCCATCCGGAACAGGCAAGACAGCTCTTGTTCGCACCCTTGCACAGCTGTGTCAGCGAGAGCTCCTTGAGCTGTCGCTGAACAGTGGTACTGACACATCTGACCTTCTTGGAGGATTTGAGCAGGTAGATTGTGCCAGAAAAGTCGAAGACCTTGGCAATCAGATCGAAGGCTTGCTGAACACGCTCTCCGTGTCTTTACTGCAAGGGCATCAGCTGAAAGTGGTCGGTCGGTTGTGGAGTGCATGGTACAAAGCAGAGAAAGAGCTGACTCTGATGCTCCATGTCTTGACGGCCATGAACCAATTCATAGTTGACAACAATAAAGAGTTTGGTCACCTGAAGGGACAGGTTGACTCAGCTCTCATGGAAGCGGACAGAGTTCGGACTTTCGTTGAGCGGGCAGGAGACTCTTTGGCAGGAAAGTTTGAATGGGTGGATGGCATGCTGACACGAGCTATACAGCATGGTCACTGGGTCCTGCTTGACAATGCCAATTCGTGCAACCCCACAGTCCTGGACCGTCTCAACCCACTTTTGGAGCCACACGGCACTCTCTTCTTGAACGAATGTGGGATCGGAGCAGATGGGCCCCGCATGTTGAAGCCCCATCCCGAATTCCGATTGTTTTTGACGCTGGATCCTCGTCATGGTGAAGTTTCTAGAGCGATGAGGAACAGAGGGATTGAAGTGTTTTTGTTGCATCATGAGAGGAACAAAAAAATGGCCGAGGAGAGTGAGTCGGTGGTTGGGTTGGAAGGCATCCCTGGTCAGATGGTGCCAGCGGCCATGTCGGCCACCCATCATCTCATTGTAGACCAGCTAGTCGCTGAACACCGCCGTGCTCCGTGCTTGAGGGAACTCAGGAGGTGGGCTTCTATGACCATTGCCCTCGTACAACGAGGCTGGAGCATGACAGTCGCCTTGGGGACTGCCTTTGATCACACGTATGTTCGGCCAGAGCGTCTGGAGGATTCCAAGCAGCTGGCTGTGGCAGCGTATGCTGCCTGCTGCCTCCCTCTCCTGGGACAGGGCAATGTGAGTGAGGAGGTGACACTGTTCAGGCCTGCTATTTGGCCTGTATCTCTCACAGTCGCAGATTTTTCGAAGGAATTCTTGGCTTCAGAGGTCCAACGAGATGGGGACGTCATCCTCTATCACATTTGTCACCTAGCATACCTGTCCCGTGGGTCGTACCTGATGCCATCAGACAGTGGAGTTGCCAGTTCTATGCTGCTGTTGCAAGATCGTTGGCCACAGAGCGGTGTGGCGGGTGCAGAGTATAATGGCATTCTTCAGGTTCTTGCAAGTCAGCACGCTGCTGCCATCTATGCTGAACATGGGAGGTATGACTCACCTGCCAGGGTCGACTGGCTGCTCGGCTTACAACCTCGTCTGATGCCTAGTTTGGAAAATGCGCCATTGGCCTTGGAAGCATTTCGCCTGGTAGAGAAGTTAGTCTGTTCCATCTTAATGGCTCACCCTCATCAGCAGCGAGATCGAGTGGTCCCTCCATCTGCTGTGATCACAGCATGCATGGTTGACCTACGACCGCAGCACGATACGTTGTTGCAATGGTCATATAAAATGCATCAGGAGGAATGTCAAAGTGCTCCCCTTCATCCGTGTGTTGAATGGCTCTGGCCTCTGTTTGATGCCTTGAGCAAAGCCGAGGTGTGCATTACACCGGAAGCGGTGGCGAGCTTGCAAGAGTGGCGGTGGGCTCTCCTCCTTGTGACACACTTACATCCCATACAATCGAGCCCGTCTCACTTACCTCTTCATTTTGAGCTACTTGTTTTTACATGGGCTGGGTTGAAAAAGGTAATCCGCAAGGTCTTGGAGGCAGCCGGAGGTGACTGGAGGGAAGGGGGCCTCTTGAGACAGGCGGCAGCACAGATGGATGCCTCTCTGGGTTTGAGTGAGGGACCCCCTCCAGAACCATTGTTGTGGAAATATGGAGGGCGGCCATTCCTCCCAAACTCTCTGGAGCTCTCCCAAGGTCAAGGCGCCGTTTTGCGCCTCTGTCAGGCTGCAACATACATGGGGGCTCGAGGTTTCGAGGTGGGCCATCGAGGGTATTTGGCAGTTTTGGAATCTGTCGGAGTATGTTTAGGAAGCTACTTGTGTGATACCCCTATGCAAGACGATGTGGACATGGAGAAGCAACATGTAGAGAAAGAGACCGTTGCTCAATGTGTGATGGCCAGTATCTCGTCGGATGCACATTTGAGGAGAAGCCTGGCAGAGGGAACCTGCTTGTATGCTTCTGCTCTTGCTCTCAACAAAGGGAAAGTTCAAGGTTTGCCAGATCTCCTTTGCTCGGAAGTTTCAGCAACGGCTGCAGCTGTCATCGAAGAAGCCGTAAAAGCCTTGCAGCCTGCCGATGTAGCTATGATGATGAGTGACCATGATGCCAGCAGCAAGGAGGACAGAAAGCAGTTGCTTCCTATGAGCCAGCTCGCATTGGTAGATAATGACGATGCGGCTGGTACTCTACCCAAAGATTTGATGCTGTTTCCTTCGTGCAGGGGATACCAATTATTGCTTCTGGGCTTACAAGGTTTATCGGGAAGCAAAGCACTCTTGGAGACACTCTGCAACCATGTGTTGGGGCTGTTGATGATGCCTTTAAATGGCATCTGCTCTCTCCAAGCCTCTGAATTCAGGGATGCTTTTCATCTCTGCTTATCTAGCAATGGTAGAAGCACTGTCGAGGCATCCGCTTATTTGCAGCTGCAATGGCTGGCAGAGAGTCCAAACGAAGAGAATGAATGGCAGAATCGATTGGCTCAGTCTTCTGCGCACCAGGCTTGGTATAGTTGGCTTCATTCTCAATTGGATAACGTCTCCGACTGTGCCTCAATAATCAAGACGCATCTGAGCGGCCGCGCATATCAGCGCTGGAAGTTGTTTGACGGACCCATGAGGGCACACACATCGTGCATGTCTGGCTTGGCGGTTATTCTAAGCTCTGGACATCAGGCGCGTATCGCAGATAGATCTGCAAAGCTGCTGCAGTTGAAGCTCGCCAGTCGCCAACTGAGAGAGCCTAGGAGGGCTGAGTCGCGTGCTCATATGGAGTGGAAGGGTTGCATTACTGTACTGGCGGTGACTTTGCAAGCTCATGTCTCCTCTGTCCCAGAAGGACAGGAGAGAAACGATTTCTCTGCTGGTTTAGACTGGCTGTGCCGGCATAGAATTCGCTCCAGTGAGCGCAGCCCAGTGGCAGACGACTCCTTCTTGTGTGACATGAAGAAAACAATAACGGTCTGTTCACATTCAGTCTTCAAAGAGATGCTGGGCGCAGTTCTGCTGCCATGCATGCAAGAGCTGCTTTTAAAGTCGGAAGAAGCGGTTGGTGGCAGTGCGGATGGGCTTGCCATCAGAGGAAGGGCATGGGCCCTGTTGGGTTTGGCACGTCTGCACCTGACTGTCCCACCGGCAGAAACTGATCCAGCTGCCAAGTTTGAACTCTATGGGCAGCATCTATTGCAGTCAGTGCACATGTGGTTGGAGCCTGAACTAGCCACCAGGAGGCAGTTCCATTCTCTCCCGGGGGGCCCAGATGAGAGTGCACGCATCCAAGAGTTGGAGGAGGAAGTAGCTCGCCGCATACAGAAGGCCGAGGAGCTGAGGACAAAGGCGACTCCCCGACCCAGTCCACCGGCTTACTTTGCCGTCAGAGATGATATCTGCCGGTACGTCTCTGGTTTTGCCGGGGTTGACCGGGTCACTGCAATGATTCGGTCCATTTCTGATGAGGTGCATAGCACGGAGGAGGTGATGTCTTGGCAAGAGAATACTGCTGCTTGGGTGGAGAGGCTGGAGGACACATACCTTGAATATAGGGACATCATTCGCCCGGTTCAGATGGCTGCTCATGAGCTCCGCTTTGGACTTTCATTGCTGGTGGGCAGTGGACTTCTGAGAAAGGATGAACGGGCTGTGTCATTGTTACCAACTCTGTCGCACCTCCTTTCCTACCCTCA
Organism: Axilococcus clingmanii; assembly: GCA_019693495.1. Taxonomy (NCBI): domain Eukaryota; kingdom Viridiplantae; phylum Chlorophyta; class Chlorophyceae; order Chlamydomonadales; family Chlorococcaceae; genus Axilococcus; species Axilococcus clingmanii. Next base: position 26,683 of record JAAMXV010000684.1, on the reverse strand, counting down.
CTCATTCATGGCACCTGCTCCTGCTCTGATGGGCAAAAGCTTGCAAAGAACGGTGTCTATCCTAGTCTCAGAGTCCATGAGAGCTGACAGCTTGCTCATGGCCACAGACGAGGCTGGGGTGAGGAGACTTCATCTTGCTGCCGACAGCGCTGGAGTCATTGCTCGCCTCAAATTGCTGAGAACCGCTATGTGGGAGTGCATGCATCAAGCCTTCGGCTCTGGCAATGGAAGCAAGTCAGTCATATTCCAATTGAATGACATTTTCAGTGCATTTGTTAATCTATGGGAGGAGCTGATGGAAGAAAAGGAGAGACGGAGTGCCGAAGAAGCCGAGCTTTACAAATGCAAAGCACAGCATACAGAGATCTTGGCTGACGAATTGGAAGCTGAACAAAACTACAATCAACAATTTCCAGACGTTTTTTCAGTGTTTGAAGATCTCGCTGCCGACGATGAGATGCCGCTGGATGCTGAGCATGTCCAGAAAAAGACTCCAAAAGCGTCAGATCATGAGCGGTTGGGTGCTGCGGCATTGTCTGCCGAGTCCTTCATGCTGGGCGACCTGCTCAATGAAGTAGTGGCCTGTCATTCTGTGGTATATCGTGCTCTGTCAGAAGGTCGACCCATTGCAGTACCTGAAGGCCGTCAAACAGTTCAGAGATTTGAACAGTCGTACGCTTTGGGCGCTGCACTGTTGCTAAACATGGCACTCATTGTACCTGCAGAGCTGGATGAAATTACCAGAACAGGGCATTTGATGACTGCTGCCCTTCGCTTTAAAGCACTAGCCAATCACCCCTCCGTGGATGGGACTGTCGATGTGCAGAAAGCATGTGTAGAGGAAGCTGTGCTCGTCCAAGAACCCTTGCTCGGTTTCAAAGCACGGCTGGCTGCATTGCTGGTCGAATGGCCAGATCACCCCGTGCTCCTTCAGCTTGATGCAATAGCAGACAGAATTTTATCCTTTGCTTTAGACTCCCCATTGAAGCAGATTATCACTGGCGTTGAGCTCTTATTGGCCCGGTCACGTATCTGGGAAGAGACAGCTGCAAAGCACGTGAGCTTGACATCTGAGCTGGCGCTCACAGCTTCCTTGGCGACGCGATGGCGTCGCCTTGAACTCAGTAGCTGGCGTAAGTTGTTGGTGAGTACCTCTGAACAATGTGCTGCTGCTGCCAGAAAAGCTTGGTTTCATCTCTATCGTATTCTGATCCATGGAGCCATGTCCAGCGAGCAAGTAGCCAGCGCCTTGGAGCAGTTCATTCAAGCTTCTCCGTTGGGAGAGTTTGAAGAGCGTTTAGGACTGCTAGAGAGTTTTGAACGCCAGCTGGCATCTCTTTACGCCATCACCGAGCAGGAAAAGCAGCAGCAACACTGGAGAGGTTTGATGTTTGTTATACACAACATCCGAAGATACCATTCCACCTTTCTCCCTGCTATCCAAAAATGCATGGCAGACAATTTGGCTCCCTTGGAGAAGCATCTTAAAGATTTTGTAGCTCTGGCCAAGTGGGAAGATCGTGGTTATTATGCACTGAAGCAGTCGACTGAAACAGCCCAACGCCAACTGCACAGACTGGTTCGTAAGGCACGTGAAGCGTTGGGCGAGCCGGCACTCAACGTGTTCACCTTGACTTCAAAAGCAATGGGCTTTGAAGACTTGCCAACCTCTAAATCTGAACAAGTGGCTACACTTTCTGAGTTGAGAGTTACGCAGAAACATGCGACTCTTTGTTCAAGGTCCACAAACCCAGGGAACAACAGAGGTGATGTATTCTTCGTCGGAGAAGAGCATGGTGCCGTGTTCCTGCATCGACTGCCTCGCCTTTTGAATCGTTTCAGGGACGTCATCGCATCAACTTTAGAAAATAATACTAATGTCCTCAGTCAGCTACCTGAGGACATGGCTTCAGAAGCAGCAGAAAGAGCGTGGCACTTGAGGACAGACACCCAGAAGGGTGCAAAGGCTCGGAAGAAGAAAGCACTCACAGACTTCTTCCACGCTCTCGGTGATGCAGGAGTCAGCAAGCGGCGTTCTGCTGTACCTCTGTCTAGCAGGGGCGTGTTGGCTTGGTTGAACCTGGAAGATCCAGATTTGACTGCTCTGACACGATCCTCGGACAGTGCTCATATGTTATGGGCAAAAGCCGATGACTATTACTACAAGACTATGGTTCGTCTTCAGAAGCTCGCAGAGGTGTCCGTGCAACCACACCAGGACATTTCTATGAAAGAGGTAGAAATTGCTGTGCACACGTCTGAGCATCTTTTTTACATGGTTCAGCAGGGTAGGAGAACTCTGAGAAAGGCAGCTGGATACCACAGGGACATTCGGTGCCTCGTGAAAGTCATTGAGTCTTTGAAAAGGCATCGCACTGCAGTGCCACATCAAGCCATCTGCAATGAGTGGTTGGGAGCACAGCAAGAGCGGATCATGGCTTTATTGAGGCTTGCTGTGGAGACAAAGGAATTGTTGGCAGCGACTGCAACGGCCGAAAGTGCCCTTTCAGCAAAGCAGCAGCTTCAAACAGGAGCATCCAAGGTGGAATCCTGTCTTCCCTTGTTGACAGAGTGCAGGCAATGCTTGATCGATGCCAGAACAGACTCTGCAGCAATTATGCCAAGCGGCTTGCTCTTCATCACCCCAGACATCCTTGACCTCTTGACCAGGAATGCAATGGCAGTGAGTGAGCTGCATGAAGCGCTGTCATCGCTCGAGGACAGTTTGCCCGGTGCGCATGCTTTGAAATCTGCAGCACATAGAGTCATGGTAGAGGAGACTGAAATGCTCTCTCAAAACGAGCGTTTGAATGGTGGCACAACAGCAGATGAGAGTAAGGAGCCTTGTGTCATACATGAACTAGATGCGGCCGTGGCAGCTGCACTGGTCTGGGCACAGTCGGGCGCAGCTTCGAAAGGCGTTGGAGAACTGGAGGAGGCAGACATCATTCCGAAGCAGTTAGGCAAGCTAGAACAACAACTCTGCCTGCATAGAGTCGAGGAAGTGTGCACCTCAGTCAGTCGAGCTTTATCAATGCTGAACGAAGATGCCTCCCTAAGTGCAGTGCAGCTCGTGTGCGAGCTGGCGCCGCTCCTTCATATGTTGGAATCTGGATTGAACGATCTAAGTTTAGCTTATCTTGCATACCACAAGTCGATGAATAAATTGGCATACATCATGGCATCACTCTTTGTTGGGCTCGTACAAGAAGGGTTTTGTATGCCTGAGGGATGTGAAGAGACAGAAGGAGAAGCAGAGAAGATGACCGAAGGCACTGGACTGGGCGATGGGGACACTCGAGGAGCCAAAGATATTAGCGATGAGCTTCAAGACCAGGATCAACTTCTTGGAGCAGATCAAAAGGGTGCAAAGAAGGAGGAACAGCAACAAAAACACGAGCAAGATGATTCTTCAAACGAACAAAATAAAGGTATCGAAATGGACGATGATTTTGAAGGTCAACTCGAGGATGTGGCGCCAATGCAGGAAAGTGGCGACGATGACGAAGAAGAAGATGGAGGGCGCATGGATCAACAAATGGGGGATACTGGGAATGCCGCGGAGGCTGTAGATGAGAAGTTCTGGGAAAATGAAGACGATGATGATGGTCCTCCCCCAAGAGATGACACAATAGCTGATGATAAGACTGTTGGAGTGAAGGATACATCTCAGCTGGAGTATGGGAATGGCGAGGATGAGGAAAAGAAACATGAACCGCCGACGACGGAGACTAATGAACGAGCTCCTCCAAATCAAGGTCAGCCAGATGACCAAGGAGGAGAGGGTGAGGAAAGTAGTGATGCACAAGCAGCTGATGCTGAAGATTTCGTCCAACCAGAAGCCCCGGATCTAGAGTTTGAGCTTCCTGATGATATGAATCTAGATGGGGGGGAGATGAATGAAGAGCCCCTTCAAGAGCACGTTGAAGAGGCTGGACAGGATGATGAGCGGCCTGCTCCTCCCGTGGATACCCAAGAAGATCCAAAAATGGATGACGACGGTGATGACCCCCGCCAAAACACGAGGGACGACGGAAACACCGACGATCATCAGGGCGAACCTGACAGTGAACCTCGAGAAGAGCCAGCTGCTGATGGTGAGGTGCAGACTCACAGCGAGGACTACATAGATGATCTCGGAGGAGGAGAGGAAAACGATGTAGAAATGCATGAAAGAAAGGAGGAGGAGCGAGAGCCAGCAGTTGAAGATGCATATGGAGGGGACAGGGGAGCTCCTTCTTCTGTTACCCAAAATGCTGACAGTGGCAAAAAGGGAGCAGCAGATGCACATGCCGAAGAGGATCAACCTCTTCCCAAGGTCGAGACTGCTGATGCAATGCAAATGGAGAAAGCAGACAAGACAGAAGCAGGGGTAAGTGGGGCTGGAGGGGCTGGTGGTGGTGACAGAGACCAAAGCGTCCGGGAGTCTGCTCAGGGCAGAGATGCGCAGCCTCAGAATGCCGAAGATCGACCACCTGCAATGCAGCCAAGTTCCGCAAACCCTTTCAGAAACATAGGAGATGCACTGGAGAGGTGGAAAGCAAAATTGTCAGTCTCATCAGAGCCAGAAGGAGGGGAGCAAGAAAATACTGTGATGCCAGAAACTGCACCGCCTGTTACACAAATTGATGAGGGAGGGGGTGACGATGGTGAGGCTGCTGAGTACCGCTTCCTGGGTCACAACGAGCAGCAAAGTGTGGGTGACACTCAGACTTTAGGAGAAGCCACTGACGAGCAAGCAGGTGCATTTGAAAAGCCAGAGAATATTGGGGACAGGGAGGATGATATTGCAACAATGGAACAAGAAAACTGCACCACTGGAGATACGGATCTGGCCAATAAAGTCGACAAGGCGTCTTGGCCAGCTGGAGTTGCACAAAAGGCCGGTTTGCGAGAGGACTGCAACAAGATGGCAGAGGAGGAGGAGGAGGAGGAGAAAAATGACGATGATGATGACAATGCGATGGAGGCCGATGATGAGAAGGAAAAGGGTTTCAATCATGGAAACGAGGCTGGTCAAGATGGCAGTACTGTGGTTTCTAGACTGGCAGCGACTTCTTTGGAGGACGTAGCCCTAGAAGGTATGGATCCACAATTAGCTCAGCTCCTCGCCCCTCTATCGGCAGAACGCATAGATGTTTTGCGTGCAGAATTGGATCGCCGATTGAGAGATGCATCGCAAGTAATGCTGGGAGATGAGGGTGCCTTGAGCCATGGCAAAGAAGTATGGGCTCGTTGTGAAGCATTGACATCAGGCCTTGTGGGTGAGCTGACAGAACAGCTGCGGCTCATCCTAGAACCTACTCTTGCCTCAAAGTTAGCTGGCGACTACCGAACTGGCAAGCGGTTGAACATGAAGAAGGTCATTGGGTACGTAGCATCAAACTACAGAAAAGACAAAATCTGGATGAGGAGAACTCGACCAGATAAGAGACAGTATCAAGTCATTGTTGCAGTTGACGACTCACGTTCAATGGCGGAAACTGGATGTGGTTCGAGTGCTGCTGAAGCGGTTGCATTGATTTGCAAGGCGATGGCGCGGCTGGAGGTCGGTCACCTAGGCGTGGTAAGCTTTGGAGGCAGTGGCGGAGTTCAACCTCTCCACTCTTTAGAAAGGCCTTTCTCTGATAGCGATGGACCTTCGATCATGGCTGGCTTACGCTTTGACCAAGATAACACCATTGCGGATAGGCCGATGACAGAGGTGGTGGCCTCCCTGGATGCCTTGTTAGAGGTGGCAAGAGCAAAGACTGCTCTCAGCAGTTTGTCTGACACCTCACTACATCAGCTGGTTCTCATCATTGCAGATGGACGGTTCCATGAAAAGGAAGCATTAAGGAGGGCGGTGAGAGCAGCAGCTGATAAACCTGGGGTCTTATATGGGTTTATCGTGCTTGACAGTGCTGACAACTCCTTGCTCGACATGCAGACCGTCAGCTTTGTGGGTGGTAAGCCTGTGTTCAACAAGTACATGGATACATTCCCATTCCCATTTTACATAGTTCTGCGGGATATTGCATCTCTTCCCAGAACGCTTGCCGACCTCTTGAGGCAATGGTTTGAGATTAGCTCCCTGAAATAGTCTGAATGTGATGAGGCAATTCATTTAAGGGGCATCGTTATTTGCCATACCGGGGATCACAGCTGGGATGTGCAAACAGGAATATATATTACAGTAAAAAACCAATGCATTGTACAGTAGAATTTAATAGTCATTCATTTATATTTTTTCGTGCCTGCATCTGAACGTTTTAGGGCATGTTGCAAAAACTCTTCCCCACCCTAAGCCGAACGTTATGCACTAGCAATCGATACGTCGCATTGTCTTACAATTGGTTTTCCACCACTCCTAGCGAAGCAAGTAAAGACGTCGAAGATTTCGAGCTACTTCCCCCAGGCTGTTCTATCGCCGACCCTGCGTATGGTATCAGGTAGGTGTCAATACACAATGAACCGCTCCGATTGTTTCTGTTGTTCTAAATTAATTAACAATTCAAACATTCATTTAATTGATCTGATTTGCAGCGATGGCCAGAAAGTTGTTCGGTATGATGGGAAGGAAGAGGAAGATGTGCTGGCTACCCCACTAAAAAAGAAGCGAGCCCTTCCCCCGATGCCTCCAAATCTTGCTGCAGCTCAACAACAACTAATGAATAAGACTCCTCACTCTATGAAGAAAAAGAAGAAGAAAGAAGAGGACGATGATGATTTTTTTGAACTTCTTCCTCCAGGAAGTTCGATGGTGGACCCTGGCGGGCACTTGGAAGGGTCTGCAGACGATGAAAAGAGAATATATTACAGAGACCCGGTTCCTGAACCACCGAAAAAGTAAAACAATACATTTGACAGTGTTTTGATGGTGCTATAATGAAACATTTAAGCTGCAACTATCTGGACCATCTACTATTCATTTTTTCCCTTATTCTGGAGGAGTCTTGGGGCGCCAGCTGTCGCATGTTCATGACTCCCCTCACTGCAGCCTCAGACCATGCCCCCGGGCTCACACACTCAAAGTGATAGTACCTCCAATCAGGTCGCTGCCCACGATTGACTTGATTTGAGGCACCGATTTTCAAAGCCGTTGGTTCTATAGGCAGGTGACATTGGTGGCAATGGCCGGCCCTCTGCGGGCTTTGGTACGAAGCTGAGTAGTTCTGAGGCCCAGCCAGAGGTGCTGGACCTCGTGGTAGTGGGAATGTTGCCAAGCCTAACACATTTTGCCCATACTCTGCCATGAACTCATGGTCCAATGTCATTCGAACCATCATACCAGGGTCTACCAGGCGGTCAATTCCTCTTCTTTGCTGAGATGCTCGAGTGCCTTGCTGCGGCTTGAACGGAGCCTCTAATTGTTTTTCGATTACACGTCGATTGTTCTCCCATGATGCCTTTTTTGTTCTTCTTACTTCAGCCTCTTCTTTTGGCAGAGTGGCCGATATGACTTCAACTGCGTTGTCTATTGCATTCTGCCGGATGGGCGGTGCTGTGGCCCTGGTCCGACACGTTGGGCACTCCAGTTTACCACTCGAAAGCCAAGTCGAGAGGCACTCGCCACAGTAATTATGTCCGCAAGGGACGATTCCATAGGCACTGACCAGCAGATCTTGACAAATTGCACAAGTAAATTGCGTCATCAGGCTGTCTGTCAAGTCATCGTGCCCTCGGGAAGCCGGCACAGCATTGCCCCGACTCTTTTTCTTCTCACCACTGTTTATAACTTCGGGCAGCTCTTCAGGAACACCAGGCGGCACAAGCTTTGACGTTTTCTTTTGTCTTTTCTGTGAGCTGGGCCTTGGTTCATCACAACAGAATTCACTAATATCTACCACCTCATCAACCGGATGCTGCGATGGCCTGTGTGATCGATGTACATTTTCATACATTTTTTCAAAACGTGGCCTGACAGTTCTTCTTCTGCTTATAGGGGCCTCTGCTATTCTTATGCCCTGAGGTGAACTATCCATTTCCTCTGTATCAGCATCACCGCGGTGCCTCCAAATATATTCCCCTATGCTGACTCGTTTGTAAGAAGCAGGTGGTTGTGGTGAATTTTCTACATTGTTGCGGCAATGAGGACGCTCTTCTGCCTCTGTGCGAACGTACGTTGCTAGAAATTCGTGTAGATGGGGCATGACCTCAAACGTCCATGAATCCTTTGTCACTCGAGGGTCACCACCAAAAGATACAAGGTCCCCGCTGTTTAAGATGACGGGTCGGTTGATTTTCAAGCCGTTGACGAAGGTGCCATTTGGAGTTGCATTGTCTTTTACCGTCAATTCGCCGTTCACTAATGTCATCGTCGCGTGAAGTCTGGAGACAGATGCCGGTGCAGTGAATATGTCGGGATTTCGTGCATCGCCTGTATCTGAGCCAATCAAGTTCCCTTGAAGTCTCCCAATCGTAACTACACCGTCATATGATTCATCGAAAAGGTTACGAAGAGCATACTCTCTGGAATTATTGCGACAGCGAAGCATCCTCTCGAGAGAAACCGATTCAAACTAACGTGGTAATCCGAGTTTCTTTTAATTTGATCGCATCGTGTGCTATATTTGAAGAAGGATTTCTTTACGAAGAACATCAGAAAGCGACCGATACGCACGCAGTTTATGCCATTTTTAAAGAGCCTCTCACAGCAACGAGACAAAACCAGAGCCTAGTCCAACTGCTCCTGCTCTTCATCTTCCTCCTCAAAATACCCAATCTGAAAATACTGCCCACCAAGCACTGCATACCCTACAATAACTGCTGCGACTCCTAACAACCACAGCCTCCCTTTACGCTCCATTGCCAGCTCAACTTCAGATTTCCCCTTCTTCTTCTTCTCATTCTTTTTCCTTTCGTCTTCACCACTGCCAGCGGACGCCTCATATTCACTGAATGTCAGCGTGGAATCGGCAGCAGTTGGCGCAGCGCTGGAGAACAACTCCTCAGACATTCTTTCTACATATTTTCTTAATGCAGTCTTGCGTTCAAGAATCTTTTTCAATTCAGAATGCACCAAGGGGGCTCCTCTTATGTATGCTAAACATGCGTACAGGGCTGCATCAACTGAGCTAGGCTTCACTCCCAGTAAGTATTCATTTCCACCAGAAGGCTCTAATTTGGCTGCTAAAGCTCCTAAGGCAAGTGTTGCACGGTCGTAGATTTGAGAGGAGGTGTACTTGGAGTATCGCCTTTGCACTGCCTTCTGTTGGCTTCTGGGTGACAGGTAGCTGAGAGGAAAGGGGAGCCCTCTAGCATAGGCAGGACGAGTATACTTATTGTAAGCCTCTGACTCGCACCACGTGCTATATTCTAATGCAGCCAACAGATGAGAATGAATGAGCGATAAGAAAGCGACAGACTCTGCTCGCTCTGACGGTGACAATTTTCTGTCTACATCTTTGGCTGGGAATTTCCACTGCAAAAATTTAATAGCTGAATGAGCTGCTATGCCTTCATCGGTTGGATCGCTTGTGATCTCCAACAGATCATTTCCAACATCCAATGATGGAATTTGACCCGTGGGAGAAGAGGTTGTTGTAGGACAGTCTTGTGTTGCAAACCGGACCTCTGACAAGCGCAGGAAGGCCTGATTTTTGTCGAAGCAAGGAGAAACTGGTGTGAGTAAAATATTAGCACTTGAGACGAGGGCTTCAAACCTCACCTCTACGTAAATGGATGCTAATGACAGCGAAGGTAAACCCCACTCTTGCGGCAATTTGAACAGCACAACGTCAACTGGTGATGACATTTTGCCAAACCGCTGGTCCAATGCTCTTTTATCAATAAAATCGTTTATCAATGTGCTAATAACTTGTTTAACTATGTCATTTCATAGAATCTGTTACATTAAAGCGCTGTTTTGCAACTCCCTGCAACCCCAAACCAAAGTTTCAAAGTTCAAGACTCGCGTGCAAGGACTAAAGGAGCACATTTAATTCAATTTTACCAAATCTTATAGATCGCGACTAGGGTAGTGGGGTCATACTTTGGATGTATTGATTGACCTCCTTCTCGGATCACATCACACAGCATGTCCTCCATTAATATAATCCTGGTCTTCAAAACGTCCTACTACACTAGATGGGGCCACAATCTTGTTATTAGTGGACCTGATGACCATTTTGGTCAGTACGATCCTCAGAGGTACGCACTTTTTGCACACACCCTTTCCATATGACTCACTGCCGTAGCCCTAGCAACCCCGTCGCCACTCTTGCAGAGCTCACTGGGCGAACTGCCATCATTCGGGCGAAGAGCTCATATGGGAAGCTACCATTTCTACTCCCCTTCTTCCTTCTATCACATACAAATGGGCTCTGTTAGATTCGGACACACAAGAGATTGTGCGTTGGGAGGCTCATGAGCACACGGTAGACCTGCCTGCGACCCTGGTGGAGGGCGCAGTGGTGGAGATTCTGGACGTCTGGTGTGACGGCAGCCATGCAGGACACATGCTTTCTAGATCTGCCTTCACTAAAGTCATTTTGAGGGATAAACCACCAGTCACGACCAAGACACTGCCTCCTTCTTGGGAGCCAGTACACCACGAAGTGATTGTGAGATTCCAGGTCTGGGACTGGGAGTTGCTCCAGGGTTATGAAATGTGCGTCACTGGCGGTGCTCCTCAGCTTGGAAATTGGCAGTTGCAAGTGCCTTTACTCATGGCACAGGCCAAGACTGCATGTTGGGAGGCAGAAGTCAGGATACCCAGCAGCGCCTTCCCAGTCACCTACAAATATGCAGTAAGACCCGTGCTGTCAAATGGACACGTCCCCGAACATCCCGACATAGTGACGACAAGTATGTCATTAGAGCATGGTGAGAGTAGACTGGTGGCAATTCCAACGTCAGAAAGTGGCAAAGCCCCCTCCATTATCGTACACAACGATGGAGATTTTCGGAGGGAGCGGCGGTGGAGAGGAGCGGGCGTCGCCACACCTGTTTTCTCTCTCAGAAGCAGTCGCAGTGTAGGCAGCGGCGATTTCAGGGACTTGCAGTCTCTAGTAGATTGGGCAAGCGCTGCGGGTTTGAGGATGATCCAGATTCTTCCGATCAGCGACACATCGGTGCGGGGGACTTGGAGAGATTCTTATCCCTACTCGTCGCTTTGCGTCTGTTCATTGCACCCTCTTTATTTGAGTTTGGAAGATCTATGCTATGTAGAGGGAGACAATAAAAAGTCTTTGCCCAGCTCGGTGATAAAGGACATTGAAAAAGTCAGAAAAGTGTTGGAGACTTTGCCCGAGGTGGACTACGAAGGGACAATGGCAGCCAAGTTGAGAATTGCACGGAGTGTATTTGATGAAGTGGGTTCTTTGACACTGAGAAGCAGCGGATTTCAGCAGTTTGTACAAGATAATTCTTGGTGGATTCATGCATATGCAGCCTTTTGTTTCCTACAACAACTCTTCGGTACCTCCGAGCACTGGAAATGGGGAGTCTTCTCATCTCCAACCGCTCAAGTCATGAACAAGATTCTATCCCCAGATGCCCAGTGGCATGATTCCATTCAGTTTACTTATTATGTACAGTATCAGTTGCACTGTCAGTTGTTGAGGGCTTCCAAGCATGCTGCTTCGAAAAGGATTGCTCTTAAAGGAGATTTGCCCATTGGTGTTGACAAACAGAGTGTGGATACCTGGCTCTATCCCTCACTTTTCAGAATGAATGTTTCCACTGGTGCTCCACCCGACTATTTTGATCCGGGAGGACAGAATTGGGGCTTCCCCACATACAACTGGGAGGAAATGTCAAAAGATGGCTACGATTGGTGGAAGAAGCGATTGGCTCACATGGGACGTTACTTCCACGCGTACCGCATAGATCACATCTTGGGGTTCTTCAGAATCTGGGAAATTCCTGGTGACTGTTCTAGTGGGTTGCTAGGTAGATTCAGGCCTTCAGTGCCCGTCAACAGACATGCCCATCTAGAATCCCAGGGTATATGGGACATCGACAGACTCACTGATCCTTACGTCACTGCGGAGCTGCTGGAGCAGGTCTTTGGTAGCGAACATGCAGCCAAGCTTTCCAAAGAGTACTTTGAAGCTGGACCTCCTGGAACAAAACGATTAAAATTTAAGAAAGAGAATTCAAGTGAGGGCGCTATTGCGGCTCTTGATATATCGGATGATTCCATCAAGCAAGGGTTGTTGACCTTGCGAAGAAACGTTCTGCTGTTGAGGGACCCCCAGAGCAACGACCCAAGTCGCCCCCTCTATCCTCGGATTAACTTATCGAGTACGTCTTCATTCGAGAAGTTGACTCCCACTTCTTGGCAAAAAGCACTGGCTGCACTCCATGACGACCATTTTTATCATTGGCAAGATGAAATTTGGAGGGAACAGGCTCTGAAGACACTGCCCGTGCTGTTGGCAGCCAGCGACATGATGGTGTGTGGGGAGGATCTAGGAATGATTCCAGCATGTGTTCACCCAATCATGGCAGAATTAGGCCTGGTGGGGCTACGTATAGAGAGAATGCCGTCTGAACCCGGTCAGGAGTTTGGTAATCCCGCAGCGTACCCCTACTACACTGTAGCGTCGCCCAGCAGCCATGACACCACTACAACTAGGGGTTGGTACGAAGATTTGGATGATGAAAAGAGGCAGCGTTACTGGGCGGATGTACTTGGTGGGGATGGACCTGCTCCACCCATAGCCACTCCGGAAATAGTGAGCGTGATCGTTTCCAGGCATTGTGATTCTCCCTCCATTTTGGCAATCTTCCCCCTTCAAGATGTCATGGCCATTTCGCCAGCATACGCAAAACGTCCTGCCAACGAGGAAACAATAAACGACCCAACAAATCCACATCATTACTGGAGGTACAGGATGCATGTGAAAATTGAAGATTTAATGAAGGACAAAGGACTTTTGAGCGATGTGCAAGGTTGTCTCCTCTTCTCGGGAAGGTGCAGGCAAGATGATCTCTTAGATGTGTAAAAAAAAAGACAGTTCTTCAACTGAAATACGCAGTGTCTCTCTATATATGTGTTTATGACCGCATACATATACAAAAATGGGCCCACAAACCCGACACAATAAATCCACTCTGGCCACAGACCCTCATTCATTCATTCCTCCCCAAAGTCGAACATCTTTGACAAGCCTAAATTTGGCAAAAACAAAGGGGTACTGCTTCTGATAAAAATTTCGAAAGCTTCTACGCCTCAAAGAAGGGTGGGTATAGGGACTGCTCCCTTTCAACACATAATGCACCCCATCAAAAAAATCTTGAGAGTATTGCCTGTATGCATCCAAGGGCTTGAATCCAGGGAACGGGGCAAAGCGCGTGGCTGTCCATTCATGTCCATGACACTCGAGATACTTCACGTTGACAGCCGGATGGGGCACCACCCTGCACAGGTGACTGCTGCCATTACGTCGCCCATCATCACCATCTTCTTCTTCTTCTTCTTTCAAGGCACATGGTGGTCCAGCACTGATAGCCGCCTTTTCATGCGAGGTAAGCAGGTGTTCATACTCGATCTCCGTCATTATTCGCGCCCCTTTCCACCTGGCATAGGCCAATGCCTCGGCCAGGCTGACCATGACTGGGCATAAAGCCACCTCATCATACAGATACGACTTTTCAGGCATATGTATGACAATGCCTCCTCCAGACATCGACCATGTCGCCGGCATTTTGTGTCCAGTTGATGAGATGTGGTAAAAATCCTCTTCATCCCAAATCGCCGCCTCTGAATACCCTCCAGATGATACAAACCTTGCAAATTCAGCCACAGTAATGGGGGAGGAGACATACAAATCACGAACACATGTGGGAGAAGTGCGGCCCAATTCATTGTCCCAAACAAATGCATGAGGCTGGCTGGGATCGATGCCCAAATTTTCAACACCTCCACCTGGAATGAACACCATGCCCCGTGCGGAAAGAGTCCTCTGAGGCTCAATCTGACAATCAGCATAGGAGATTCCATGCCCATTACAGTTAGCAAATGTGTAGAACACATTGCTCGCCATTGGTGGCGGTGGCGCGCCACAAGAAGTGGGTGAAGATAGTCCACCATTCCCATTCCCAACAACACCGTGTTCTCTCCCACCACCATCATCCAGCGCCCTCTGCTGTGCCAACATGTAACAGATTGTCTCTTGGTGCATCCGTTCATGCTCCAAGACCATATGCAGCAGCTTCATCTGCTCTTCTTCTGAAGAACCAGCATGCATGATGCAATCAAAAGAAGAGGAAAGTTCCTGGCGAACCTGCATGATGTATTGGAGAAGGACATCTTTGGACGGCCACGTAACAGGCGTCTTGGGGTGATGATGACATCTACTTGGATCCAGCACAATAGGGTCAATACCTCTGGAGAAAGTCTCATCCAGAGCTTGATGCATGCTCTTTGGCAACAACTTAAGGCGAGCAAAAGCTGCGACATGACCAGCGTAAAATAGGAAGGGATGACGCAGGCCTATTGGCTTTGCCTCCCAATCTGTAATACAGCTGAACAATGCATCGGTATCAGCCCAACTCCTTCTGAAGGCTTCTTTGACTGGGAGAACGAGTTGCGCACTATATCCTGGTTGCGCCCATGATGCATGGAGGCATACGTTCGATCTAGTCAAGAGGGATGCGACAGACTCTTGGGTGAACTTCCTGCTTATTTCCATCAGAATCCATTGGCTGGGTAGCATATCATCGACACTCGGATGAATATCTTTAACCACAGATCGCGGGCTAACAGACATCTCTACCTGCTGTTTATGTGGGTTGACCAACGCTTTGTACTCCCAAGAAGAGAAGAATTCCTCGTCATCTTCAGCAGCCATTGGGTGATGCAGAGCATGTAAAGCATGTTTCATCCCATTGATGATGAACTTTCTCGTTATGCCTTCAGAGTCATCATAGGCCGCATGTAGTATAGCCTCCTCCTTCCACAGATCTGTGCATAAAAGGAGATTCCATGGCGCCATGTAATCACCACTGGCTGCTTCACTCATTGTGCGTAAGAATTGAACAGCGCCAGCATCATCAAAATTACCCATACTGCTCCCCAGCCATAGCAAAGACAATGCTTGTCTCGAATACTCCCCTCTCACTGTCTTTATACCTTGAAGATAATCTGCGCAAATCCAATCCATATCTTGTAGCTCTGGACACAATAATTTCATTGTGGCATCTGCTTGATGTAGCGCTTCGGAAGAAAGATCAATGCCAGTCAACCTTACTCGGATATTATTTTTTAAGGCTGCATTAACGAGGATTGCTGTCTTGGAGCCATCACCTACTCCCAACTCAACTAGATGCAGAGTATTCTCTTGAACTATGGAGTGCAGTATGTCAGTGGCATTGCATTCTAATAACCTTTTCTCTGCATGATAAGGAGTATATTCAGGCAGCTGTGTGATTTGTCGGTACAGCTGAGAGCCAGCATTGTCATAGAGGAAACGGCACGGTACTGTGTTTTCCTTCAGACCCTTTATTAGGTCTTCTGGGACTTGTACTGGCTTTTTTAGGCCGTGTTCCAAGGGATCACTCGTATCTCTATGGTGTCCAAGGCTGCGTTTGCAAGTGGACATAGTAGTAGAGAGAGGCCTAGTCAGTTGTGAAAGGAGAATACAAGTGGCGATGATTCTTTGAGGGTTCGAAAGATGTCGTAATAATGGACCCTTAAGAAGTGAACAAGACAAGGGGCGATCGAGGCATCTTCACTCTCGGCTATTCCGGTACCACCCATCCTGATCCTCATGGAGCAAGACCCCTGAAGCAGCACACGCTCCCCGTCTCTTTTCCGGAATGCGCAAATACAGAGACCATAAAAACCTTGATTCCAGCATTTGTGATCTGTTCTTCACAGATTATCGCACAAGGGAAAAAAGCATTCCAAGTGCCTCAGAGAGACCGGCCACAGATCAGTAAGAACCACTTACGATCATGGGTTTCCTTCCGAGTCCAATCGGTATGCGGCCAATGGCAATGAAAATGACCGCCCTTTGTAACACGCAAAGAACTAGAAGGCATTTGCGCATATGCATAGCTCAAGCAGACACTAGTGATGGAGAGTCCAGCCAGGATTGGGACGAGAGTTGGAAACAGTTCAAGGCTTCCAAGCGCGTCAATAGAGCTAGAAGAGGCCAATCACCTCCATCAAGGTAAGTAGTTCACCAGTAGATATCTCTTTCATCAAAAGAAGACAAGCAAATGAGCTGTGGTTCCACCATGCAGGGTCTCTTCCCCTGCTAAGAAAAAAACCGTTTGGAATTCAGGGCCTCAAACAGACGAGATCAGAAAAATAGAACAGGGCTTGCTATCAAGCTGGACACAAGAGTCATTCTTTGCAATAGGAGCAGTAGTGGCCATTCTGGTCCTTGGAGGGATCTTATTGCTCGCTGGCCCACCTCCTAGTGACAGTAGATGTACCCTTCCGTGGTGTTGAAAATCCATACCTTCTTAAAATTGTAAAAATGAAAAAACCCGAACCAAAGAACAGTATTCAAGCTGACTGAAACTAGCAATTGGAATTAAAAAACACATCTTCTCAAACACAATACTCCTAGTAAAAGGGGGAGTAGAAAGGCAATACATGATACATAGAGCTCACTGCAGGCATGAGCACCCTTTCAAATTAATTCATCCCTTCAAATTTGTAGACAATACATCTTCTTTCTCATCACCATTGTTCTTAATTCAGTTCCAATAACACACAAACACACACACACACATTCTGTCTCTCTCTCTCTCTCTTGGAAAAATAAGGGCATCTCCTAAAGGTGCCGACCGTGCCAGACATCCATAGGCGGCGTTACAGAGACCACAAAATCAGCAGCAGCTGGAGGCGTCAATCTTGGTGATTTTTGATGCTTACTTGTCTGATGCAGAGAAGAAGGGTCAGATGGTGGCCTCAGTAAGTCATCAAGAGTGGGAATCCTTTCAATACTCATTGCTCTCGTCGGTGACAATGGCTGGGAGGACTGGAGGAGAATATTCCCTTCAGGCGACCCTGGAACCGTTGTCTGATGACATTCATCATCTCCTCCTCCTCCTCCTTCATGCTGCTGAAGTTTTGCAAGGTTTTCCAAAGCTGGCTCAGCTCCAACAGCCATAGGATCTGCAAAGAATTGCCACAGCTCAATCGGTTCATGAGCATTCTTTATGGTGACATAGTAGCGTTTGATGTTTCCACCTTCTATGGTGGGCTCCACCGTAGTTCCTGCTGGCGCTGGTATGTGGTATAGCTGGTCTCCTTGTCGCACATGAGGCGCCAGAGCTGTTTGGACATCTTGAATTGTCACATACAGTCTGTCCTTGTTCAGAGGATGTTTAGCCAGACTTGCAATGCTCTCGTACACCATAGATTTTGCACTCTCCAAAGCTGTATCTAGCTCTACTAGTTGATGTATATGAGCTTGAATGTGCTCCACTGTAGCCTCATCGATGGCATCGGCAGGTGCACAACACTTTTGGGCGTATGCAACCACGTTCATCGACTTCTTCTCGATGTAACCAATCCCTTCCAATACATTTGTAATGTCGTAGATTCTGCGTTTATGAACTCCTAGCTCAGCAGCAGCGTAGTTAAGGTCCAAATTATTGTTTTCAGCATCATTTAGTAGCTTTATAAATTTTGTAGTGAGGAAACCTAGGCTAGAGTCATACCGAGTGTGCACGGCAATACTGCCCTGACGTTCCGGACTCTTGTAAGTGCTATTGGTTGACCTTTTAGACCTTCTTTGGGCTATTGATGTATTGGTATCTACAGCTGCCATCTGTAAGCGAAGAACTAAGATCCCTTAAAACTTAAGCAGAGACGTCGCCTCGTGCCGCCATCAAGTTCTTCCTAATCACCAGCTGATGGCTGAGAAGCCGCGTCTTAAAGTATTCGATTTTTTATCAACAGCGCGCTGCCATAACAAGAGGTGCTGGAGAATTTGTTGACCTCTGTGTTTGACTTTACAAGGCGTTCCAGACGTGTGATTTTCAGGATTGACCCCAAGCAAGACCGTATTGGAGGCAAACAAGAGCCAACATAGACTAGTACGTAGACCAATGCTTCCAAAACTGAGCAGTACAGCAAATTTCTGATTGGTTTGGTGCCCGTTTGACAACTTGAGGAGGGGATTGGACTGTGGTCTTGCGACAAGAACGCGCAAATCTATGGAGTCACAATACGACAAATCAGCCTTCATTCCATTGGCAAAACTATCTACTGGAATAAAATAGTTGATTCTATCCCATAGATTATGATGTTTACATCTATTGGTAGCCAGTCACTGACTAAGAGAGTCGCAACTGGTTGTTCAAGGCGTCAAGGGATCAGCAGATGTGAGTACAGACAAATGATGTTTTGTCTCTTAAGATCCACGTATTTTTCGAATTATCATCTTGCCAAAACTGAAATTGTCCATATCTCCTTATTCAGCAAGGGGTTCTACTCGCTCAAGCAGAAGAAAGGTGAACATCGCCGTCGTTGCTCAAGCAGGTTCTGACATTGGTGCGGTTGGATATGGTGCGATTGCAGGAGGACTTGTAGCCAATCCCATAATGCTTTGGAGCTTGTGGACTCTAAAAACAACAGGGGCTGGTCTTCAAGGTTCTGATTTGCTGGGAGCTGCGGAAGGACTCTCATACTTAATAGTCATTGGAATAATTGCATGGTCAGTATATACCAAGATTTCTACAGGGAGTGGATTACCAGCTGGACCTGCTGGATTATTGGGAGCTGTTGAAGGGGTTTCTTATCTCTCGTTGCTGATAGGGTTGGTCGTTGGGGGTCTTCAGTTGGTGGGCTGAGCCTATAGAAAAGGGGAATCAGGCTAATCTATGCTTTGTTCTTAAGAAGTATATGGAGAAGGGTAATGAATAAAGAGAGAAGTAACAGATCTATTGTCCATAATGCTTTCACAAAACGAGCATGTTCTTGAAGCAAACTGCTTATGGCTATTCTTACTTTCTACCCAGTCCCCTGCAAAGCAGCCGCTATATTTAATCCCGTTCACGGAAAACAGTCTTCCTCTTTTACCTGTTAGTTGCAGTGCATTTATTATTAATTGGACAAAATGGCAACAGACGGCAAGCCCCATCTTTCCAGTAAGTACACGTTATTTCAGCAACTGCTCAGTGATCCTCTGACGTCCAAGGATTCCCTCGAGTAATTATTTTCCAAACGTTTCTGACCATTTTCTTGATATTTCTGTAGTCGTTATCTGCGGACATGTGAGTAAAAGACGTTTTATAGGCTCTTGATTGCATGCCGGCCGCCGGTCAGGTAGACGGCTCACCTCGTAAAGGCTGCACAGAGTTTACTACAGCACTATAATAATCTTCTCGAGCAGAAGGAACTTTTCCAACTCACGCCAATGTTTTGCCAGAACCTTGGCGAGGTTGATGAATCACTTTGCTGACTCCTTTGTCACTTCAATCTGCAGGTCGATTCCGGCAAATCTACCACAACTGGTCGTCTTCTTTTCGAGCTTGGAGGTATCCCAGAGCGTGAACTGGAGAAGCTGAAGGAAGAAGCTGCCGCCCTCGGCAAGTCTTCTTTCGCATTTGCTTTCTACATGGATCGTCAAAAAGAAGAACGCGAACGCGGTGTCACCATTGCTTGCACAACCAAGGAATTTTTCACTGACAAGTGGCACTACACCATTATTGATGCCCCAGGACATCGTGATTTCATCAAGAATATGATTTCCGGTGCTGCTCAGGCTGATGTGTGCCTTCTGATGGTACCTGCCGATGGTAACTTCACCACCGCCATCCAAAAGGGTGACCACAAGGCCGCTGAGATCCAGGGCCAGACTCGCCAGCATGCTCGCCTCATCAACTTGTTAGGTGTCAAGCAACTTATTTGCGGAGTTAACAAGATGGATTCTGACGTGGCCGGCTACAAAGAGGAGCGTTACAATGAGATCCGTGATGAGATGAGGCATATGCTTGCCCGTGTGGGCTGGAAGCCAGACTTTGTTGAGAAGTCCGTGCCAATCGTCCCCATCTCTGGTTGGATGGGTGACAACCTCTTGAAGAAGTCTGAGAACATGGGCTGGTGGAAGGGTGTCGACGTCGAGGCACCTCTCCTTGGAGGCAAGGTCCATGTAGAGACTCTTTTGGACGCCCTGAACAACTTCTGCAGCGTCCCAGAGCGTAAGGTTGATGCTCCAATGCGTCTTCCAATCTCTGGTGCCTACAAGATCAAGGGTGTTGGGGATGTTCTCGCTGGCCGTGTCGAGCAAGGCAAGGTTAAACCCGGCGATGAAGTCATTTTCCTCCCAACCCACACTGCTGCCAACCCTTGCACAGGTAAAGTTTTCACTGTTGAAATGCATCACAAGCGTGTAGATGAGGCTGGCCCAGGTGACAATGTTGGCATGAATATCAAGGGTCTTGACAAGAACAACTTGCCACGCACTGGTGATGTCATGGTCTTGAAGTCCGATGGTACACTCAAGCCAGTGAAAGATTTCACTGCCCAGATCCAAACCCTTGATATTCCAGGTGAAGTGAAGGCAGGATACTCTCCTATTGGCTTCGTCCGCTGCGGACGCTCTGCCTGCCGTATCGCCAAGATTAACTGGAAGGTAGGCAAAGAGACTGGTGGCAAGAAGTTGGAAGACCCCCACTCCCTGAAGGCCAATGAGATGGCTGAGGTGGTGTTCGAGCCACAGCAGCCCTTGGTCGTTGACTCTTTCAAGAGCTGCGAGGGTCTCTCCCGTATTGCATTCTTGGATGGAAACACTGCCGTCATGCTTGGCAAGGTCGTGGCTGTCAGCCACAAATAGAGAGGGGGGAAGCAAGCACCTTTATTACGAGTGTGTACGCATAGTTTGATATATTTTGCCTGCATAATAACTTTGTGTTCACGAGGTGTGTTTTGGGTCTTTCAGAGATGAATGTTTGTTGTCAATGTGGGATATCAATAATCCTTTGTAACACTGTTCAATAGTCCTTCAACGATATCTACAATAGCTTCCTCCTCCTCCTCAAATCCTCGACTGTGCTCTGTAGAAATGTACCCAAAACTCTCACATTGCGGGCTCATCAATTCCTCTCTGCCATCTTCGATGTCCACTTGATCTTCTATTTTCTCTTCTTCCTCACACAGACAGACCTCCTCTGCTGCCTTTGCTTCAGTGGCTTGTTTTTGCACAGTGGGTTCGTGCTCAGGGTGTGTGATTTCAGTCTCCTGAATCGAAACGTCTCGCAGCGGGGCACTCAATTTTTCAAGCAAGGCTGCATTATAGGCTGGCGAAAAGTAGTTGACAACCTCTTGGGGAAACTGGTCGGTAATGGCTAGAATTGCCTGCGAGAAGACCCCCGAGGGAGCTGCTTCTGCAATCATTTGAACAGTCCTTAATCCCCCTGATTGCACGAAGCCCGCTTTTGTGTGCGGATGGACCCTCAACAACTCTGAAATTTTAGAAAGACACTGCTCTGCAGATACCTTGGTCAATGTGCACTGCAGCAATGACTCCAGGCGCCTCAAGTCGTCCAAATGCTTGATAATTCCTGTAAGGGCCTTATTGCACTTGCTCGACAAGTCTTCACTGCTGGTAGGAGATGTCTCCAGGGCTGCGATGAGTGTCAACACACCTGTCGAGGCGATGGTGGAGGCCAAGGCACGCGTGTGCCGACCCAGTTGACCAAATGCCCACACAGCGGCGCTACGGACATGATCCAAGGTCTCAGCCTGCAGAATATGGACAAGGGGAAGGATGGCTCCCCCAACCACTACCTGTCCAGCCAAATCTTTGTGAGCGGCCAGAAACCCAATGGCCATGACACCAGGCAATAGATCGTTTCCTTTCAGGGTGCCTATACAGAGGATGAGCTGATGTAAAGCATTTGTTGTGTCAAGCACGCCGATCGCTTGTTTGACCCCGTGTCTTGCAATGTCCCTCAAGGCTGCACATGCATGGCGTTGGAGCAAATGGTCTCTAGGGCTTTGCGCTGAAATTTCGACAATACGCGCGACGATTCCTTTGGAAAGTACTTCATCCGCCAGATCAGCACGCGTCTTTGCAATACTGCATAGAGATAGAATGATCTGCCTTGCCATTCGTGACGCCTCACTGCTGGGAGATGAGACCGTGTCGGGTGCAGTACTGCCAGTACCGCTCAAAATGGACGAAAAGGTCTCTAAACCTCCATTATCTACCACGGCTTCTGCAGCTAGTGCATCTTGCCGACATAGAGAAGCAATGACTGCTGCCGATCCACGTCCAATAGACGATTCACTGCTTGACAGGCACTCTAGCAGAACAGTTACCCCTTGTTGTGCAAGGAGGCGTCGCCCAGCTTCTGGGCTTTGTGAGATCAATGCTTCTAAGAGCCACAGAGCACCTTCCTTACCGTCACTCTCCAAAGTCTTTGAACAATCTATGGCTACACTGATACCGTCATTTTCAATGATGGTAGAAGCTAGCGCGCTGGTGTGCCTCCCAATGCCACGGAGGGCCAGGAGGCATGCCCTTCTCAATGCAAGGCGTTCCCTTCGCGCCTGGTTGGTTGCATCCGGAACAGAAGAAGTCAAAGTGGATGCCAGCTGGGTTAATAGTACGGGTACAGAGCCGCACGAAACAAAGTACTCTGCTATCTGCTGGCTACTCTGAGTGATGCGGCCAACAGCCAGGGCTGCCGAGCATCGTATGCGACAGCTTGCGTCGGAGAGGAGAGAATGAAGAAGGATAGGACCATCGACGTCCGCGAGGGACCGAGCATTGGCCTCATGACGGCATAACTCAGCTACTGTCTGTACAAATATGAGCTTCTCTCGATTAAAACGCTCAAATGTTTGAGTTATCGCTCGCTGTTCCTTCATCTGAACTCAGTCAAAGATTCACATGTGAGTTTTATCAAGTCGTCCGACTGTGCCCCAAATAAATCAGGAGCTTTGAATTTGGTTTCTTTGCAAATATAACGGCGAGTTTATGGCGGAAACTATATTTATTGGGAGCGAGCATGCTGTATGAACAGCCCATATCTGGCATGCTCCCTTTTTAAACTCCAGAAGCAACCCTCAACCACCCTTGAAATTGTCGTTCATGCGAGCTGCATGTATAAGCATAACTCACTTAAAGTTCTTAATAGTGGCGTCTTTACCAGTTGCGTAACCTAGGAGATTGCTCAAGCATGGATGCAGTTGACATCGTGACTGTGCTTAAATCACCCACTGACGCAAAGGAATATAGAGCGCTAATTTTAACAAATGGCATGAAAGTGCTACTCATTCACGACCCTGAAATCGCAGAGGACAAGCAAATTCCATTCACCACTGAGGACAATCACTGTGACGAAGATGGTGAGGACCTCGACAGCATTCTCAGTGATAGTGACTTAGAGGATCAAAGCAGCGCCTCAGAGCATTGTTCTGAAGGAGCAGGTGTGGTAGGTATCTATTGATTGGATGGAAGGGTACATGTTCTGAAAGGGCCTTGAGTCACGATGAAACAAACACCTTGCAGGTCGTAGGACTCAAGGCGCCGACATTTCTCAAGAAAGCAGCTGCCGCTCTTTCTGTTGGAGTTGGACATTACTCTGACCCAGAAAAACTTCCAGGATTGAGTCATTATTTGGAGCATATGCTCTTTATGGGATCCGAACCATTTCCAGATGAAAATGAGTATGATGCGTACCTAACAACGCATGGGGGCAGCTCCAATGCTTGCACTGAGGAAGAGTCTACCACGTACCACTTTGATGTTCATCCTGCTCATCTAAAAGGAGCACTGGAAAGGTTTGCAGGCTTTTTCACGGCACCCCTTATCAAAAAAGACTCTTTAGAACGAGAAGTGCTGGCAGTAGACTCCGAATTCAATGGCGTCCTACAGAGCGACTCCTGTCGCTTATACCAATTAAGATGCTCAACCTGTCGTTCCAAACACCCGGCATCTAAGTTTGGCTGGGGAAATAAGAAAACATTGGCAGACATTCCTGATAAAAATGGATGGGACATGAGACAAGAGTTACTGAACCATTACGAGGAGAGTTATACTTCGGAAAGGATGAATGTAGTTATTTTGGCAGGCCAGAGCCTCGACGAATTAGAGGTTTGGTCGAAGGAATTTTTTTCAGCTGTGCCAAGCAGAATGTCACAGCAGCATGAAGGGGTTGGTCCACAAAGGAGCTTGGCAGCATGCGGGCTACCTCTGGCTAAGGGAGGTGAGATCTACATCCTGCCAGCGGTCAGAAGAGAGCATAAGGTCCGAGCAACATTTCAGTTCCCAAGCTTGCATTATGCCTACTTGAAAAAGCCAGATGAATATCTATCTCATCTCATTGGACATGAGGGCAAAGGGTCTCTATTGTCAGCTCTGAAGTCCAGGGGATGGGCCACAGACCTGTGTGCTGGCACGTCAGAGAACACCTCAGCGTTTGCCTTCTTTGAGGTCACGATAACTCTGACTCAGAGTGGACTGGATGCTGCACCAGGTATGGGCTTGGCCTGCATCAAAGTATTATTTGAATACCTGTCCATGCTGAAAAATAGTGGTCCACAGGAGTGGGTTTTCAATGAGATAGCGGGTATCAATGCTATGAGGTTCAAGTTTTGGGAGGAGACAGATGCGGCAGATACGGTAGCTGACTTGGCTGGCAGTATCCATAATTACCCCCTGGCTGATGTTGTGGCTGAGCCCTATTTGTACAAGGAATGGGATCCAAGGCTCCTGAGTCAGCTGTTACAATCTATGAGCCCAGAGGGGGTGAGGTTGGATCTGCTGACTGCAGACTACGACACATTGAAGGAGGGTGCCCGGTTGTCCTCATGCCAGGAGTGTAAAGAGCCTTGGTTTGAGTTCCCCTATATCAGAATGGATCTTCCTGAAGCTCTGTTAGCCGAATGGAGTGATGGTTGTAGGACTGATCATCTCTCCTTCCCTCCAAGGAATGAATTTTTACCCAGTGAATTTGGCTTGCGTTCCTGCGACGAAGGAGAGATAGATGCTGTCCCCCCGCCTCATGACTATCTTCCTCCCATTCAGCTGATTGACAGACCTGGCGTGAGGCTTTGGCACAAGTTAGATACAACATTCAAGCTTCCTAGAGCACTTTTATTCCTGAGACTGGCATCTTTAGATTCATACGATTCGCCCAGATCTGCTGCCTTGACTCACTTGGCCGTTAAATTGTTAGAGGACGCGCTGTGTGAGATTGCATATTTGGCTGATGTGGCAGGTCTACGATACTCTCTCTCCTTGGAGGGTCGACATGGAATTGACATCAAAGTGGAAGGGTTCAACCACAGGCTGCCCAAGCTGGCAGCGTTCCTATTTGAAACGTTGACGACATTGGGCCAAAAAAAGGATGATGATAAAAGCTCCAAGGCGTTTGAGCGAGTGAAAGAGGCTCTGGTGAGGCAGTATGCAAACTCCAACTTGAAGCCGCTTAAGCATGCCACATGGCTCCGCCTGAGAACTCTGAGGCATGGACTGTGGGGGGTAGATGCTGTCCAGAAGGAGGTGCAGGCAGCAGAGTACAAAGATGTCATCGATCATTTGACATTCACCCTACTCAATCCGGCGAAAGTGCATGCGGAAGCTCTCGTGATGGGCAATGTGACGGCGGGCGATGCTGACGCTTTGCTTCGCGACATCACTGCCTTGCTCGGACACCCTCATTTGCCAGCTGATGAGAGAGTACGCGATGCAGGTGTCATATTGCCTTCGGGCTCTCAATTGCTGCATCGCACTCCCAGTAAGAATCCAGAGGAAGAAAATAGCGCCGTGGAGGCATACCTCCAGTGTGGGCCTGATAGCCTGTTGCCTCGCGTCGTCGGAGACTTGGTGGATCAAATAGTGTTCGAGCCCTGCTATGACACACTGAGGACAAAGGAGCAACTAGGATACACCGTACACTCGGGTTCTAGATTGACTGGGGGCTTACTAGGGTTCTGTATCATTGTGCAGAGCGATAGCCGCGGTCCAGTGTATGTCCATCAAAGGATAGATGCCTTCTTGACAGCTTTCTGGGAAAGATTGAAAAACATGCCTCATGAGGAGTTTGAAAAGCACAGAGATGCCTTGGTACAATTGAAACTGCAAAAGGAAAAGACTCTTCTTGAGGAAGGTGAGAGGGCTTGGGAAGCTATAACATCTAGAAAGTACACATTTTCATCTCGAAAGGAGGAGGCAGCTGCATTGGTAGAGAGGGTGACCAAAGAACATGTACTCGCTTTTTACAGAGAAAACTTCCTTCCTCAGTCGACCAGCAGGAGATCTCTTAGCATACACATCATAGGAAAGCAGCACATGAGCGAAGATGCCTCCGCCCTCACCCAAAACTATACGGTGTTTGAAAGCATAGATGAACTTCGGGCGGCACTGCCAAAGTATGTAGCACCTGTGGGCCAGATTCCGATGGCGGTCCACAGCGAGGCAGAAAAGACTGATGCCAATGGCAAGCGCCAGCGTACTCTTTGATCAGCAGTGTTATTGTGTGTGTGTGTGTGTGTGTGTGTCAGTGATTGATTGCATGGGAGGCACGATATAGTCAGCAATTTTTGCTGAGGAATGACCATCTTTCTGACAGCATCTTTTGTGTTGTATGAATTATTTATTTCAAGTATAGAAAACAGCAAAGTTAGAAACAAGTTGAAGTTCCTTGTGTCTCTCAGTAAAATAGGTAACAGGTACATAAACAAATTTATCTAGCACAGAATTAGGAGAGCTGTCACCAATGCACCAGTGATATGAGTGACTGTGAAGCTCTGGGATGGAGGTAAAGGGGCAGGGGCAGGGGC